>MCJB01031750.1:0-148308 GCA_002018475.1 Nicotiana obtusifolia
TTCCTTCTACTACACTACTACAAAATTTATAATTTTACTAACTTTGAATAAGTTATATTTCTAATTATAAGTTATATTTCCAAAAACTTATAAGAATATTATTATATAGTAACTTCTTTAATTCTAATTATAAGTTATATTTTTCAAAACTTATAATTTCCTTCTACTACACTACTACAAAATTTATAATTTTACTAACTTTGAATAAGTTATATTTCTAATTATAAGTTATATTTCCAAAAACTTATAAGAATATTATTATATAGTAACTTCTTTAATTCTAAAATTCGGATTTGAAACATAATTTTCAATTATTTATAAACTTAAATAAATGAGTCAATGGTAACTAATTATTAAAAAAAAATCAAAAAAATAAATAGAATAAACCGGCGACCGGACCGATCGGACCGGATCGGACCGGTATACCGGCCACCGGTACCGGTCCTGGTCCGGTCTAACGATATTTAACCGGTGAGTCCGGACCGTTAGGGACCGGTTTGGTCCGGTTTTGGGCATAGTAATGGTACCGGACCGGACCGGACCGGAAAAAAAATCCGGGCCGTGACCGGACCGGACCCTTAGCCAGCCTTATTACTAGTTCCTGCATAATAACTAATTCTGTCATAAGCATATTCACTTCAGGTTAAAGTTATTTGAACAAGGTAGAGTAATTGTTTTCTCCTGCTATAAGTAGTTTGGCTGCGATAATTACTCCTTCAATTCACATTTGCTTTGATTTTCTTCAACGTTCTTTCCTTTGTTTATTTGGTACAGTTGATACAAGAGTGAGTGGGTACTAGCATGTCAGTTTGTTGCTCCATTCTTCTCACTGTATGGGTCGAACTCGGATCGCTTGCATAGGGAATATCGCGTTCGAATTTATACGGCTGATGTCGATTGGATTTACTGCTCGGTAGGCCGGGGTCGAGACATCAAGGAACGAAGGTCGAGACCAGACGTCATCGAAACGGAACTCAAAGCCATGATATCCGAGACGAAATCATTGAGGTCGATTAGGGCAAAATGTCTTAGGGTAAAATTATCAGATTTGCGTAACGGAAGGACCAGAAATCCCGTGATATGTAAATATCTCGGCGGGAATCACGGCAGAAATCAGAAAAGACGTTAAAATCAGTAATTCAAGGAATATTTTACCTTGTAGATAGATTTTTACCTTGTATAAGAACTATTCCCCTCCCTATATAAAGGGGCAATGTGATTGTAAAAAGGATCATCAGAAAAACAATGATCAATATACAAAAATACAGTCTGCTCTAATTATTTTCTTTATCCATTTGCTTCATATTTGTCTATCTTAGAGAATTCAATCAAGATCAAGCTATTCTAGATTTTTGGTTTGTATTCTCTCTCACTTTACTTACTTAAATTAGTCTTTATTTCTATTTATCCTTTATTTGTATCAAATCAAATCACGTGTCCTTAAAACCACTACAAATTTAATTGTTATCTGAAGTCAAGGGTAAACAGTTTGGTGCCCACCGTGGGGCTAGGGATAATAGTGAGCGTTTGATGCAACTTTCTGTCACACAAATCATTTTACACTTGTTCTGTGGAGTATTTTTGATTTTAGGTTACAATACAACCATGTCACATTCACAATCTGTGCCTCTCTACGTCGATGACGAATTTGACCACCAGGGTGAAAACAACAACGTAGCGCCTGGTGATGAAGTTCCGGTCGAAGCTAATTCACAAATGGCGGTCTATGTAGATCGAACTACTAACCCATCAAACAGTGTTCGTAGAGAATACCGATCAACAGCTCAGGGACCCCAAGACGACGAAGGGGACGGGATTAATCTCAGAATGATCTTCAACATGTTGCAAGCCCGGCAAGCGACCATTGCTCAACTGCAAAATCGAAGCCAAATATCGAATAAGGTTGAGGTTGGCCCTTCTCGGGGAACCATTCCTGAAAATGAACCAATCGCAGAAGAACCGAACGAAGGCGGATCGAGGGAGAACTCCAGAATCATGAAGATGCTCGAGGAACTAACCAGACGAGTCGAGTCTGGCGAAAAGAAGATCGAGGCCAACGAAAAAAAGGTGAAGACATATAATTCGAGGGTGGATCAAATCCCAGGAGCACCCCCGATATTGAAAGGCTTGGATTCCAAAAAGTTTGTGCAGAAACCCTTCCCGTCAAGTACCGCTCCAAAACCCATACCGAAGAAATTTCGCATGCCGAAAATTCCCAAATACAATGGGACAACTGATCCAAACAAGCACGTGACAGCGTGCACATGTGCCAAAAAGGGAAACGACTTAGAAGACGATGAGATCGAATCCGTTCTCTTGAAGAAATTCGGAGAAACTTTGTCAAAAGGGGCCATGACTTGGTATCACAACATACCCCCCAATTCCATAGATTCTTTTGCTATGCTTGCAGACTCCTTCCTAAAGGCACATGCAGGCGCCATCAAAGTGGAGACGCGGAAATCGGACCTGTTCAAAGTTAGGCAAAAAGACAATGAGATGCTCAGGGAATTTGTATCTCGCTTTCAGATGGAACAGATAGACCTGCCACTGGTCACTAACGATTGGGCCGTACAAGCTTTCACTCAAGGGCTCAACGCTCGAAGTTCAACGGTTTCACAGCAACTTAAAAAGAACTTGATTGAATATCCGGCCGTCACATGGGCGGATATACACAAACGATACCAGTCAAAGACCAGAGTCGAGGATGACCAGCTTGGAGCCCCTTCGAGATCTATTTACCCCATCAGAACTCATGATAGGGTTCGAAGAGATATTCATCAGGAACCGAGATTGAGCAAAGATCGACATCGACCATATCCTGGGGACAGGAAAGTCACTCCAGCAAGGCAGGACTCCCCGAGACGCGAAAGAAGGAACGATCATAGTCGGAACAACCGAGGACCCATGATGAGAAGCAACTTCGAGAGAACCACCGGTCGTCGAGAAGCACCGCGGTTATCGGAGTACAACTTCAACGTCGATGCGGCTACTCTCGTGTTGGCTATCGGTCGTATCAAGGACACTAAGTGGCCTCGACCCGCTGCAATCGGAACCTGCCCAAAAGACCCCAATTTGATATGCAAATATCATGGTACACACGGGCACATGACAGAAGATTGTCGACAGCTAAGAGAGGAGGTGGCACGGTTGCTCGAAAATGGGCATCTTCGAGAGTTTTGAGCAACCGAGCCAAAAATCATTATGGGAAGAGGAATAAGCAAGTGAACCAGGAGGAGCCACAGCACACAATTAATATGATCATCGGCGGAGTAGATGCGCCCCAAGGTCCGGTACTAAAGTGCACTAAGATAACCGTCACCCGGGAAAAGCGCACTCGGGATTATGCGATGAAGGGAATCTTACATTTCAGCGAAGAAGATGCAGAAGGAATTATGCAACCTCACAACGATGCGTTAGTGATATCGGTGCTTGTACACAGGACTAAGGTAAAGCGCGTACTGGTCGATCCTGGTAGTTCAGCCAACATAATCCGATCATGGGTTATATAACAACTCGGGTTGACAGATCGAGTTGTCCCTACAGTCCGGGTACTCAACGGATTCAATATGGCGCGCGAAACAACCAAGGGCGAAATAACACTGCCGATAAACACTGTCGGTACCATTCGAGAGACAAAATTCTGCGTGATCGATGGAGACATGAGGTACAATGCCCTGTTCGGGAGACCTTGGATCCACGATATGAGGGCAGTACCTTCGACGCTACACCAAGTGCTAAAATTCCCATCGTCTGATGGAATTATATCAGTTTACGGGGAGCAACCGGCTGCAAAAAAGATGTTCGCAGTAGAAAAAGCAATACCGGTACCAACAGCTCCTTCGCAAAAGGTCAAATAGCAATCACAGGCATCACCCTCGATAGACGAAGGTGAACAGGTGCATCTCGAAGATGACAGCTACGGAATCCCCAGGTCATTCGTCGGTCCCGATGAGTCTGATGCAACCAAATCAACAATCAAGGAACTCGAGCAGGTTTCACTCCGAGAAGACTCACCGGATCGAAAGGTATACCTGGGCTCGGGCCTAAGTTCTGAGCTCAGGAAAAAACTTACACAATTTCTTATAGCTAACGAAGATTCCTTCACTTGGTCCCATCTCGACATAACAGGTATACCACCGGAGATGATGACCCACAAGCTAAGCATTGATCCGAGATTCCCTGCGTCGCCTCTCTCGCATCGGCGGAAGCCCCAGTTCTCGCCCCCATTTCGGGGCCCTCTACTCGATGAAGATGAGTTTCATCGGCCCTCTGCTCGGGGACTGCCCGAGATGGCTCGCTGCCCAAAAGTTCGAGGTCTTCGTCTTCCTCGGACTTGTCTACCAATCGATAAGTTGAGTATGAGATCTTGGGCTTGCGAGCTATCCTTTTCCTCGGCCTCTTCCTATCGGGCCCAGAAGAACTGGGGACTTCTTTCCTCTTTTTCTCCTGCTCTGAGGTAGGGGGATGGCAGGGAACCTCACTATCAGGGGACACTGGCCTCAATTCAACGTCCTTTGATAGACCTGCAAATGAAAAAGGAAGTAAACTATAAATCAACAACATTATCGATATCATAAGGCGCAAAATTGAAACGTTCTCGGTCTCACCATGATTTTTGGCCTCCCATCGGCCCTTCGATATCTCGCGCCAGGCACGCTCCGAATAGGTCCTTTGAGACACCACTTTCTTGACCCATTCTTTCAAGTGCATAATCGCAACCGGCATTCGAGAAACAGCTACACCATGTGAAATCGGTTAGTGAGACAACAAAGGAAAAACATCGGACAAATTGAAATAGGAGGATAGCACTTACGGTTCATGTTCCACTTCTCAGGGAACGGCATGTCTTCGGTAAGAATCAGGTCCGATGTCTTTATCCGAACAAATCGGCTCATCCAACCTCGATCCCTATCCTCGTCAATGCTCGAGAAGGGAGCTTTGCTTGCCCGGCGAGCAAGTTTTATTAATCCCCATTGGAAGATTCGGGGACTGTATAGCCGCAGGAGATGATCGAGGGTGAAGGGGTGCCCGTCGATCTTATTTACAAAAAAGCGGAAGAGAATGACTATTCTCCAAACAGAGGGGTGAATCTGACTCAGCGTTACATCATACCTTTTGCAAAATGCGATGATGATGGGGTCCAAAGGGCCCAACGTGAAGGGATAAGTGTAAACACTCAAGTAGCCCTCCACGTGGGTGGTGATCGCCTCTTCCGGTGCGGGAACCACCACGCATTTATCAACCCAGTTACAATCTTCCTTCAACCTTGTCGATGATTTTGTTCGTAATCGAACAAATGTATCTAGTGACCGGTTTGCCCCGGCCCGGTACAGAAGAAGCCTTCTCTACCTTAAAATCGGTACCGATTGAACACCCAGTCGGTACGAACGCTTTTAAAGGGGGCTCGGTCGTAGTTTCCTCAACAACGACAGGTTCAGGATCCTCAGCGGGTTGAGAAGAAGAGGGGGTTTGTTTCTGGGGAACAGATTTGGATGTCTTTGCCATTGTTAATGAAGAGTTAAAGAAGCTAATAGATGCAGGGGTGAGACAAGAATAAAGAGGAGGATCACTTGTGGACAAACTCAGAAAACTTGAAGAAGATAATGTTCAAATAATGCAAACTTTTGGAACTGAAGATAAAGAGGGCTATTTATACCCTCTTAAAGGTGGCGGTTCGTGTCCCAAAACGAGGAAGCATTAATTAGAATTTGCAGGCGTTGCAGAGGCTTGTCCTTAGTTGGTCTATGAAAAGACGTTTTCGATACTTACCACGTGCGTCACAATGCCACCGTCATTTATCAATGTGACGTTTTGTTTCTTTTGATGTGACGCCCCGAATTCCGTGTCACACGTGCCATGAGTGTGTCTTCACTTGACCTAATCAAAAAGTGGCGGCTCATATCGTTTTTCATCATAACTCACCAAAAAACGAGGGGACTATCTGTATGGGGTCGAACTAGGATCGGTTGCATAGGGAATATCGAGTTTGAATTTATACGGCTGGTGTCGATTGGATTTACTGCTCGGTAGGCCGGGGTTGAGACATCAAGGAACGAAGGTCGAGACCGGGTGTCATCGAAACGGAACTCGAAGCCATGATATCCGAGACGAAATCATTGAGGTCCATTAGGGCAATATGTCTTAGGGTAAAATTATCAGATTTGCGTAACGGAAGGACCAGAAATCACGTGATATGTAAATATCTAGACGGGAATCAGCAAAGACGTTGAAATCAGTAATTCAAGGAATATTTTACCTTGTAGATAGATTTTTACCTTGTATAAGAACTATTCCCCTCCCTATATAAAAGGGCAGTGTGATTGTAAAAAGGATCATCAAAAAAACAACGATTAATATATAAAAATACAGTCTGCTCTAATTATTTTCTTTATCCATTTGCTTCATATTTGTCTATCTTAGAGAATCTATCAAGGTCAAGCTATTCTAGATTTGTGGTTTGCATTCTCTCTTAATTTACTTACTGAAATTAGTCTTTATTTCTGTTTATCCTTTATTTGTATCAAATCAAATTACGTGTCCTTAAAACCACTAGGAATTTAATTGTTATCCCAACTGAAGGTAAACACTAAACACTCACTTCATCTATCAGTGACTCAGTTTCTGGGTGTTTGTGCAGATTTGGGGTTTTGCACTGCTCAAGAAGAACAGTTTGGAGCAAAAAATAGAAAGAAAATGGCAGGAGGAGGAGCAAAGGCAAGTGAACCAGTGCCACATCCACCAAAGGATCAACTTCCCAATGTTTCTTACTGCATTACTAGCCCTCCCCCTTGGCGTAAGTCTACACATTATTATTATTATTCATTGTTCCTATTTTGGCTGAGGCGAATGAGTAACAATTAGGTCCAGGTTCCATTCTCACCTGCAAGACAACACTTAATGTGAGCTCATTTTGATTAATGTGGCTATAGTAGGCTGGCAACTAGATTAATGGCTAGAGAGCTGACCATATAAATTATTATTTTGGTGGCCGACATAATATTTACTCAGCTAAGTAATTACTACTACTTATTTTCATGTTCTGCTATTGAACAGAGTGTTCTGTATTGGGGAAAGTTAAATGTTTCTAAAATTGTTTTGAATTGCTTTCACCATGTGTATAGTAGTGGACTATTCTGATTTTGTGTAATTATTGGAATGCAGCTGAGGCTATTCTTCTTGGATTTCAACATTATCTTGTTATGCTTGGTACCACGGTCATCATTCCTACAGCTCTGGTTCCCCAAATGGGAGGTGGAAATGTGAGGCCTCTAGACACATTAAACTTCATAACTACTTAAGATATGCATTTCTCTTGACCTCAAGTATTGTTATTAATTTTAACTGAATGATTACATGCCCGTTTTGCAGGAGGAAAAAGCCCAAGTTATTCAGACATTGCTATTTGTTGCTGGGCTAAACACCTTGTTGCAGTCTATCTTTGGGACCAGACTGCCTTCTGTGATTGGAGGGTCTTATACCTTTGTTGCACCTACAATCTCGATTATCCTTTCTGGACGATGGAGTGATGAAGACCCCATATCGGTTGGTGTCTTCAAATACTGAGTCATTTTCTCTTCTATTGTTTAGATCATCTAGTGATGTTATTGGTCGAATGTCATAGGCAGATGATATTTGGTTTTTCTATATAGCTTTTCCATGGAGTTAGTTGGTGAATACATGGGATTAGCAGTTTAACGGTTTTTAATCTCATTTAGTTAGGATGTTGGAAAACCAATGATAGCTAATGGGCTGCTCAATTTTGAAACCAAACTCAAAACTAACCTCCATTAGTTTTGGAACCAGAAAAGGGGTCTTTGGTTCTAAAACCAAGCAAACTTAATTGCTTTTGGAAGAGTAATTTCCACTAGAAGACCAGCTCCCAAAATCCATTTTGATATTTTAGAGATCGTATTACAACTTTCCTTGTTTTTCCTCTTGGGTCATTTACGTCCCCCAGTTCAAACCATTTTCTATACATACTGGCTGTTCAGACATCATACCACTACCCCTCCTGCCTTTCTTTTCTTTCTCCTTTATTTGGTCCGGATGGTCGAACAACCATTTTTTGTTACCTTTTGACCGTTTGTAAATATGTTTAATCGACTTTTCTCATAATTTTAACAATATGAAAGTATCTACAGTGTTTTTAAGGTTTTAATGATATATCTTCAAATTTTGAATGAAAATCATAACTTTAAAAATTTGAATTACAAATCCAAGTGCCACCAGTATTTTAAAAAAACCAAATCCAAACATTAACGGCAAGTTTCCATAAAATCATTTTGAGAAACAAATTTAAATATCATCTAAGTGTCAAAAGAAACTGATGCACAATTAATTCACTTTCCACTTGATGATTCATGTCAGTTCACGTTCCTTTAACTTCCCTAATGGTCAGGAGGATGTTTAGAGACACAGATACACAGAGGGAGTCATCCATTGCATGTTGGTGATATTGGGTCTTAACTTTTGTTCATATTTTCTATGATTCATCAGAGGTTCAAGAAGATAATGCGGGCCACCCAAGGTGCACTTATTGTTGCTTCGACCCTTCAGATTGTCCTTGGCTTCAGTGGTCTCTGGCGCAATGTTACAAGGTTTGTTATATCACAAGATTTCTCCCTACATTTGAACTGGACTTCTCATATAACACCTGGCTTTGTACCATTAATTAAGCGTATACTTGTCTGCTCTTGGATGTTGTTATGCTATACTAATGATTAAGTAATTGCTTTAAGGATCACTTTTTGTGGTTTCAGGTCTGCTCAGTTATGTCGACTCTTTCGTATAATATACTAGCTCTGATGTGCAGTATACTAGCTCTGATTTGCATTTTACTTCCCGTGGATTATTAGGTTATTGAGCCCTCTTTCAGCTGTTCCTTTGGTTTCTCTTGTTGGCTTTGGGCTTTATGAGTTTGGTTTTCCTGGGGTAAGTAGAAACTCGCTACACTTTTCTTGCATTACAATATTTATTCAATGATGATTGTTGAATTTACTTCAAATCTTTGTTTAGGTTGCCAAATGTGTTGAAGTTGGGTTGCCAGAGCTAGTCCTTTTAGTCATTTTCTCTCAGGTGGAATGCTTTGTCTGGAAATCAGATATTCTTCTTAAACATTATTTTACGAGCAAGACATCATAGGATATAAGTTACACATTTTTTGTTTTTGTTTTTGAGATATAAGTTGTGCATTCTTGGTAATGCTGGTTATTGCAGTATCTGGCCCATTTTATACGCCCAGGGAAGAATATCTTTGATCGTTTTGCTGTTATTTTCACGGTGGCCATTGTGTGGATTTATGCACACCTACTCACTGTTGGTGGGGCTTACAATGGAAAGCCACCAAAGACACAAGCAAGCTGCAGAACTGATCGTGCTGGACTCATTAATGGTGCTCCATGGCAAGTGCTTTTCTCTCCTTCTCCTTTCCAATTTCCTAATATTACTGGCATGGGTCTCATGTACGGAAATTTTTTTGTATTTTTAGATATGTCGATCCAAAATTATTGATAAAGCAAAACTCCTTGGTAAAACCTGCAACCTTATAATCTATTGCAGACATAGAAATGAAAAGGATTCTACAGTATGCTGTAAAAGTTGTGTTCTAGGGAAGTGGCACAAGTTGGCACAGCATAAGGAGGAAACTAGGATGCTTATATTGGGACATAGGAATAGTTTCCAGTAACCTATATGACATTACAAACTTCAACATAATGACACTTTGTTTTGACATATGAAATATGCCATAGTTTTTCCACTCTTAACTCTTAGATTTTAAGAAATCTAGCGTGTAATGTGCCTTGTTCTTTTTTCACTCTCTAAAAGTTATTACCCTAGTAGCTCCTGTTAGCAATTCTTACTAATAAAGATTAAAAAGTAGCTTCTATAGGCCAAAGTTCCGGAAGAGACTGGAAGTTGGTGTGTACTTATCCATTAAACTGACCTTGCCTTATTTTATTGATATGGAAAACAAGAAGAGAATAAGAGAGATAGGTCTCTAGGTATTTGAGCTATATGAATTCACATGGGATGATCAAACAACAACAGCAAACCCAGTGTAATCCCACAAGTGGGGGTCTGAGGAGAGCATAACAGCCGTACCCCTACCTTGGGAAGATAGAGAGGCTCGCATGGGATGATCAATTGTGCTTTTTCTTTCACCATCAATTTAGTCACAATTGATTAACTGCTTGTGCTGGTTTGTTACTGCCACGTCAAGCATAACTGGCAGATACGACGATGCTGCTACAGATTAGGAAAAGTAAGCACAAGCTTATAAAGACTGATGGGTGTCCCAAAGTAACATATCTGATTCTCATGTTGTCAACTGCATAGATAGTTGATCAATTTTTTGAAATATGGAGAAGCGAAATTTTTTCCTTTTCTACTCTCTAGGAACCTAACAAAATTACTTTATGTTCTCCCTTTCATATTTTTTTACTAATGGTCTTATGATTGTAACATGGGATGCGTATTGTTTGAAAAGCATTTTATTCTGCTTATTACTCGCATGAATTTATTTTGTTAGTTCAGTAGTGTTCTTAATAAGTTCTGTTAGTCCATTAGGAAAATATTTCTATGAACTTATAACCTATAATTTGTAAACTTAATGATTTTCTCTTTTTCCTTGCTGGTTTGAATCTGCAGGATTAGTATTCCTTACCCCTTCCAATGGGGACCTCCTTCATTCGATGCTGGTGAAGCTTTTGCTATGATGATGGCTACTTTTGTTTCTCTTGTAGAGGTTGGTTCACCCGTCAGAGCTTTTGAATATTGTGAATGTTTTATTATCTTATTTTGGCGGGTTTTGCAAAAATTTTAGGTTCAGGTTGCTCCTTTTGTTGTATTCTATTGCTAATTCCACTATGATCTTGTTTGTCTTATATTTGGCTACATTGGTAATTGGTATTATGACACGTCCGATTGTTGTTTCAGAGTTTCTGTGCTTCTTACCTTTATCTACTTCTCTTTCTTTGTGCTACCCCTTTTTGTACTCTCACCTGTTTGGGTCCTTTTCAATTCTTGTGCGATTCAACACTTCCTTTTTAGTCATTCTTTTTGAAGAAAAAGATACTTCTATGCTCTGAAAGAGATTGACCTTAAACTAACTTCCTTTCATGTTTGCGGCTTTGGTGTTTCCAGTCCACTGGTGCTTTCGTTGCAGTTGCAAGATATGCAAGTGCCACTCCCTTGCCACCATCCATCCTTAGCCGTGGTGTTGGTTGGCAGGTAAGCAGGTTTTCTTCCCTGAATCCCCTCCCTCACCCTCTTGTAAAGTAAGCAAAGAAAAGTAAAACAGAAAGTTCTGTTGAATTTCATTGAAGTGGAGCTTTACTCGGAATCAAATGCATAGGATCTTTAGGGAGGTTATGTGAAGTTGGAAAATAGATTAGGAAAACTACACAAAGTTGGAACGTCATTGATTCCTCCAGTATCACCATTTTCCACATGCACAAGAATTCTGAATTGTTTTGGGTAACCCCAACGCCCAACTCCATGACTTTCTTCTCATTATACTAGTCAAAATCTGTGTCCACTCAACCGCAAGTCTGCAACCCTACATGTCTATTCTGGATCATTCCTTTGTACATTTATTTTGAATCTAATGCCAATTTGAGTAAATTTTGTTAATGATATTTCGCATCGGATCCACTTCGGGCGTCACGATACGCGGCAGATATAATATTTCTTTAGATAGCGGATATCATACTTTATGACGTTAAGGGATTGGAACTTCCCAATTCCCTGCTTTCCTATCTAAAGTATTGGAACTCAGTAATTGTCTCTTTGTTGCTTCGTGATGTGTTTTCTGGAAATATTCTTCTTCTCCACTCTCTATCTTTTGTTTTCTGCCTTTCATTTAGCTAAGGACTTTTTATTTTGGAGAATGAGAAACAGAAATTAAGTATTACATGCCAATGATGCGGGAATTTTCTCCCATTAAACTTTCACTCTAGTTGTTGTGATACATCATAATACATACTTCTAACACATTAATCCGGAAGATTAATTGAAACAAAGCAGGGGTCTAGAAGGACAGACGAAAAGTAAAAAGCGCTTACCCAGTTCATGAAGTGTTCCCAGACTAGTTGGGGTAGGGGGAGACTGGGCTTGACACATATCATAAGCAGCGTTCCCATCGTTCTCATTGAATAATACGACATCATGGGAAGAGGTAAAAAAGGTCATTTGGTGCTATATTCACTTTTAGAGTGGAGGTAGATTTGAGATTGGAAAGGAAGACATGTATTTTTCTTGAAAACGAGGTTCATGAGAAGTATTGATTGTTCGCTATCCCTTCTTCTACCCCTTGCTACCTTCACTCTAAATTTCTTCATCTGATGAACTTTCTTGCTCTCTTTAATTTTGAAACATTCTGCTTTTACCTCAGGGAGTTGGAATTTTACTATCAGGACTGTTTGGCACTGGGAATGGATCTTCTGTATCTCTGTAAGTCCGGACAAAAACCTTCTGCAGCTCGATAGTCTCTCATACACTAGTTGACTAAGCCCTCACTTTTCTCTCATACCTCAGGGAGAATGCTGGTCTTTTAGCACTGACACGTGTTGGCAGTAGAAGAGTTGTTCAGATATCAGCTGGGTTCATGATTTTCTTCTCAATTCTCGGTAAATCACTTCTCTAACAATTTTATCAAAAAATTCTTGTGGATTATCTTGATATTTGGTTCCCCCACGATATGAGGATTTGTCTTGACAACACTATTATCATCAGGGAAATTTGGAGCAGTCTTTGCTTCAATTCCAGCACCCATTGTAGGTGCTTTATACTGCCTTTTCTTCGCTTATGTAGGTACGTATAGATGTAAGGCAAGTACTTGCACACTGGCAAAGTCTTTCATGTTATTCATAGTTTGTGAATTGCGAATGTTCATTCTTTGCAGGCGCCGGAGGCTTAGGCTTCCTTCAGTTCTGCAATCTTAATAGCTTCCGCACCAAGTTTATATTAGGTTTCTCTGTCTTCCTGGGTTTGTCCGTCCCACAGTACTTCAATGAGTATACTGCCGTTGCTGGTTATGGACCTGTTCACACACATGCAAGATGGGTATGTCAAATTGGCATCTAAATATGTCTTAACATTTGATGTATGTTGCATTCTAGTCATGTTGTAAGAGCTTTTGCGGTTTGTTATTGTTCAGTTCAACGACTTGGTCAATGTGCCCTTTCAATCGAAAGCTTTTGTGGCGGGTGTCGTGGCTTATTTCCTAGACAACACGATGCACAAAAAGGATGGCCAGACAAGAAAGGACAGAGGCAAGCACTGGTGGGACAAGTTCAAGTCCTTCAAGACTGACACAAGAAGTGAGGAATTCTACTCCCTCCCTTTCAATCTAAACAAGTATTTCCCATCTGTGTGATTGGTAACAGCATAGAGGCAGAAGATTTCATACTTCATACTACCACTTGCTCTCTTCCTGACCCTTGAAATCTGTGTTTGGAGGGACTTGCTGCTGCAGCACCAATTTTCTTTCAGATGTACCCTCTTAGAAGTATAGATAGTCCACAACCATTTTGAAGAAGCTTAGGACAACAGTTATTAGTTAAGTGTTTCTCATTGTTGTAAATTCATGGTTATATGGATTTAACTAGAGCAATCAGTGGCAAAGCTAGGAATTTTCCCAAGGGTGTCCAAATTTAAAAGCAGTGAAAAAAATTTCCCCGATAAAGGGTGTGCAGTATGTGTTATATACCTCTAAAGCGTAATATTTTTCCAATGTACACGGTGCAATTTTTCGATCAAGGGTGGTCAATTGACCACCCTTATGACCATGTGTCTTCGCCACTGAGCGCAATGAAGCATATTGTTTGGCAAAACCCCCAGTATGATAGGAGAAAGGAATCTTTTGAATACAAGGGGAAAGGAATTTGTTACAGTAACTGGCTAGAATTCTTTTTGATAATATCTGTTAGAGAACATCATAAGTGACAAGTGCAAACAACAAAACACTAGATGAAGTTTTTGACTTAGATGAAAGAGGAAGATTGTATAGGACATACAATCATAAAATATTAGGAAGAGATTATGTAACCAATTAAATGATGGTGCTGGTACACTGGTACTGAAGGGGAGAAAAGGAAATTGGACCACTATGAATCGTCCTTCGTTGGATTTGAAGACAGGAAAACCATACACAGAATTGGACAGGCACTTCGATATTCTTTTGTTGTCCTTTTCTTGGGTTGGAAGAGGAACCAAATTTCGACCACCAATCAGTGTTAGATATTCATGTTGATTAGGGCAATATATATATACACACACACGATAAGAGTTTTTACACCATCAACGTGATTTAGTATGTTGTAGTAGGTTACTAAACTCTACTTATGACATGCAATTACATATAGTTATTTTCCAAGTGATTTGATAATGTATAAGTTTTTAGTTTTTTTCATGAGTGTGTCTTGTCCAAGTCCTTATCTTTTTTCTTTTGGGTATGTAAATCACAAAAAAATCACAAACCTCGTGGTTTGTTTGGACGCTACGGTATGTTCCCTTTAATCTCATTGAATCTTTTTGTATGCAAAAATTGTAAAAACAATGGTTAATAAGAAATATATCATTGTGAAAAAGAAAATCAATCATTGCAAGAGAAATAAGAAAACTCAAGAAGATCGACTAAATTAAAGTGATATGCATTGTTATCCGGGTGTCTAATCTGTTAAAGATCTTTTTGTCTCTTATATTGACACTCCTCCAACACATTTCAGGTATTTACAATCTATAATAATAAAATAAATAACAAGTATTATCTCGTTGCTAAAGATTCTTAACACTTTCGGTGGTGGCGCGAAAAAGTAAAAACTTTCGGACAGAGGCGGATCCAGTATTTAAACACTATAGGTTTAATCTTTAAGGTTTTTAGTATTGAACTCATTATATTTATAAAGTTATGGGTTCAAACCCAATATGTATTGCAATTTTAATGACTTTTTATACTAAATTTATGTTCCGCATTAAAAATATTGGGTTCAGACAGAAGCGGACCCATGTTGGTTCAAGCGGGTTCAACTGAACTCACTTCGTTAAAAAACGAATTATTTTTGTGTGGAATTTATTTTTCTAAGAAATAAATATTGTATAAATAAAGTTGAACCCACTTGACACCGGCGTGATGGCTCATGTGGGTTCATTAAGAATAAAGGGTCTTGAGTTCGAATCTCCTGGCTTGTTATTTCAACTAGTGCTTTGTTCTACTTTTCCCAAAAAGCGGAGTACATTTGCTGCTCCTGTTGTTTCCACTTTATCTATATGTACATGGTGTAAATTTTACAAATGGTCATATGATTATGATTTTTTTTCATTAAAGTCATATAATTTTGTTTTCTCACGCAAAAATTATAGTTATATGATTCTTTCATCAAAATCATATAACTTTATTTTCTCACACAAAAATCATAAAACTTTCACTAACTCACATAAAAATCATAGACGTCGAAAAACAAAATTTTCCCGTACTATTTTCTTACTTTAGATTTTTTTATTTTTTTTCAGTCTAATTTATAATTACCCAATTAAAATAGAAAAATATGAGTATATTTTTAGCCCTCCCAAAAATAATAGCCGATAAAATATTTTTTTATATATGTGTGTATTATGTACATATAACACACATTCTATATATATTTTGGCTACCAAATGCAATTAGTTTCGACCAGTCAGTTTTATATTTTTTTCTTAAAATAGGAATGACCCAACCCTGCCTGACCCAATAACCATATACGCAACTTAAAATGATACGAAAGTTAATTCTTCCCCATTAAAAACTTAGTTCGGAATGCATGTGATTCTAACACAAAAATAAAGAAATAAAACGTATAATTAGAGAGCACTTGAAATAAAAATGCTATCAATTTGAATAAAAATCTTGAAAAAAGAAGAAGATAGAAATATCATGTTTTGAAGAATTTACCATTCACTTTTAGTATTATTTTAATTCTTATATATGAGTATTGGGTCGGGTAGGCCAGGTTGAGTTGGATCATCCCTATTTTAATTGGATTATTATTTATTAGACTGAAAATAAAAAATAAAAACCACAAAATAAGAAAATGCTACTGAAAGATTATATTTTTTGATCACTATGATTTTTGTGTAAGAAAGTTTTATAATTTTTTTTTTGAGAAAATATAGTTATATGACTTTGGAAGTCATAATTATATAATTTTTGTGTGAGAAAATAAAATTATATATCACTTTAGTAAAAAAAACATCATAATTATATGACCATTTGTGAAATTTACCCTATATTAAGTACACTTTTGGGCATCCATAGCATTATTTATTTATAACTACAAATAATGGCATGTTTACAAATTTGACAATTTTCTTGTCACCGCTAGTAATAAAGGTATACTTGGACTAACCTTATAACAGCAGAGGTACTAGAATAAATTTGCACTATTTCGCAAAGTTCAACGTTAAATTTGGACTTGTTCCTTATTCCTTCCGATTCATTTTAGCTGTCGTAATTACTAAAAATAGTTAATTTAAAATACTTATCATTTTACAAAATTAAGATTTAATTAATTAATATTTTTATTTTATCTGTCGTACTAATTATTTTTGAAAATAAAAATACTAATTATATAGCATAGAAAATCAAAGTGTGAAGAATAAATAAGGTTATAGACGTATAATAGTCAAAGAACTCTTCTTAACTCTTCTTATTAAGTAACTATTGTTAGAACCGGCGCAATGCACGGATAATTTGACAGAATATTAATTTTATACAATTTTAATCTAATATATCATATTATTTTAATAAATATTAGTTACTATTTTATTATTTAATTAGTGTACAGAAATATAACAAAATTTATACAAAATTAAAGGATATACATTATATAGTAATCACATAAATTATTTGTTCCTTAATAATTCTTTATTATTATTAAATTAGCAAGTACTTAGTATTATACATTTACTAATATTTTTATTTTGGTTAGAATTATGTTATACTGTTCAAAATTCTTTAAATTGTCTAAATTTATCAATAATTTTCTTGGGTGTTATTTATTTATTTTTTATTTATTAATTAATTCAAAATATAAATTTCATAAAAATATCTTTATCTCCCTCTTTTCGTACATTCTTTTCTACTGTAATATTTGATTTGTTTTTGAATTTGTATTTTACAAAAAAATTTCAATAATGTAATATCTTTTTACTAAATTATAGTTTTGAATTCATCAAAAAGTATAAAGATATAAACCTTTTATTATTTTATAAAACACCTATCAATATTTTTAATAATTATTAATTTTTTATAATTAACTTATGTATAATATCCTAAATGTATTTTTATTTTTGTATTTTTAATTATAATATTATGAGTTCTGTTTATTAACTAAAATTTCCTACATTATAAATTTAATTAGTAAATATATTTTTACGCTATCGCTTGAATTGTTTTTAGTATTCTTCTTTTATGACTATTTTTATTATGATTTTTGTTATGTGTATATATACGACTTTTATCATCATAATTCTAATTATAAGTCTTATATTTTTATATTTTTCCACAAATTTATATTTTTTTTACTTGCTTATCTAATTTTATTATTTATTATTATTAAATTAATATACGACGTTTTACTAAATTACCAGTTTAATATAATACCATGAGTATGAATTTGTACTACTCTTAAAATTTAACTTGACTTTATCCTGTATGACTTTCTTAAATTATTTTGATATTTAAATTTATCAATAATATTTCGAGTATTTTGTATTTACTTAATTTTATCAAATAACTTTAAAGTGTGGTTAGAATCACATTATATCTATTCTCCTCTTTATACATTAGTTTTTTGTTCTACAATATTTTAAATTTTTTAATTTAATATTTATCTATAATAAGAATATTATTGTATTATTTTTCTAAATGAATGGTGTTGAATTCGATCAAAGTTCAATATGAATGGATGGTGTTTGTATTTAATATGAAAGTTTAGTTAGTTTATTAAAATTACTACATAATAAGTTAATTATATATTTATATTTTTTTTTATTCTTAAAATTATTGTTTACGTATTTGTCTTTAGTTTTATCTATTATGATATTTTTAGTTAGATGATCTTATTAATATAGCATGACCATATGAATTATTATTCAAAAACAATTTCATCTCAAAAAACAAATTAGTCTTATCATTTTCTATATCTCTGCATTGAAGTTATTTATTTATATATTTTTTATTTTTTTATAATTGTTTCCTTAAAATATATAGATTTTTAATTATTTTTAATTTAAATTAAAAAAGAGTAACTAATTATTAATTAACCTAACTGATTTTGTCCTAAATTTTGACACTTGTTGAATTTTTATTGTGACACTTGGCATCATCACATTGATTTTCTTATCCTATTCTATATAGATAGATTCAAATTTAAAAAGAGTAATTAATTATTAACAACACATAATGCATAAATTAATTTTTTAAAAATTTATATTTAAAAAGAAATAATTACTTAACCTAACTAACTTTGTCCTAAAATTGTCAAATGACTTTTTATTATATTGCAACTTGGCTTAATATGATATTTTTGTCTCTGCTTTTATTATATATAGATATAGGAGATAGAAGATTTTCAATTCAAATTAAAAAAGAATAACTAATTATTAACTAACCTAACTAATTTTGTCCTAAAATTTGATACTTGTTGAATTTTTGTTGTGACACTTGGCATCATCACATGGATTTGCTTCTCTTATTCTATATAGATAGATTCATATTTAAAAAGAGTAATTAATTATTAACAAACATAATTGATAAGTTATATGTCTTTTGTTTTGATGATTTGACAAACTTCATGAGAGAACCAGATAAGGAACCCGATACAATTAGTTCCTTTGCATTCAGAGTAATTCGTCAGATGTCTGGTTCAATTCCCAATGAAATCAGATAAGGGAACAGCAAAGGAAACAGATATGGATCAATTCCCCTGGTCCTCGTGCAGCCAACTCTACAGCCGTAAAAGCTGTTGCACTGTACCGTCTGACAGGCTGCTGCACTGTATCATCTGGCAGCAGTACAGTAGCACAGTTGTAGCTTGCTAAGTCCAAACTAAAGGACACTTTATTGCATCATCCGTGATGACATCACACACACATATTAAACATGAGGCAAGGGATTTCATCTCTCTAACACTTGCAAATCCAAAAATCATATTCTCTCAAGTGCTAGCCACCATCTCTCTCAAGAACAAAGCTGCTGCAACCTCAAGGACCAGATTCAAAGATTTGAAGATATCTTAAGTCCTTAGGTTTGTTGAGTCTTTGTTATTTGTTCTTCATTTGTAATCCTACACTACTTTCAAGAAGTATCTTTGTAGGACATATTTAAACCACTATTTGGTTTAGTTTCTTGACCAGAGTTAGCCAAGGTTTGTTGCTTTGTAGTAGAGTTATTACAAAGAGGCTTGCAATAGAGTTATTGCAAGTAGGTGAGAGATTAAGAGTTTAATTCCTAAGTTACAATAGGTTGTAATCTAAAGTTGCTTGGTTAGTGAAGTTGAAACCTATGAGTGTAGGTCGTGGTTTTTAATCCAGTGAACTGGGAATTTTCCACGTAAAATATTATTATGTTAATTACTTACCGATGTGTGTGTCTTCTGTGGGAACTGATAGAGAACTAGGTTCTCTATATAGTTTGGTGGACTCTTAGTTTATATTAATAATGCATAATTTAATTTTTTAAATTTAAAAAAAAAATAATTACCTAACCTAACTAACTTTGTCATAAAAGTGCCAAGTGGCTTTTTATTATATTGCCGCTTGGCTTAATATGGTATTTTTTTCTCTCCTTTTATTATATATTATAATTATAATTATAATTATATATAGATATAATATATTAAATATAATTTTGTACTACTCTTGAAATTAACCTGACTTTATCATGTATGTCTTTCTCAAATTATTTTGATATTTAAATTTATCAATAAATATTTTTGAGTATTATTTATTACTTAATTTTATTAAATAAATTTAAAGTGTGGATAGAATCACATTATATCTATTCTCCTCTTTATACATTAGTTTTTTGTTCTACAACATTTAATTTCTGTTTATCTGTAATACGAATATTATTGTATTATTTTTTTAAATGGATGGTGTTGAATTAGTTCAAAGGTTAATATGAATGGATGGTGTTTTTATTTAATATGAAAGTTTAATTTCCTATTAAATTAATACATGATAAGTTAAATTATATCTTTATATTTTTTTATTTATTTCTTAAAATTATTATTTATGTTTTTTGTCTTTAGTTTATCTATTATGATATTTGTAGTTACATGATCTTATCTATATGGCATGACCATACAAATTATTATTCAAAAAATAATTCATCTCAAAAAACAAATTAATTAGTCTTATCATTTTATATATCTATACATTGAAGTTATATATATATATATATATATATATGTTATATGTTTCATTTTTATAATAGTTTTCTTAAAAATATATAGATATTTAATTATTTTTAATTTAAATTAAAAAAAGTAACTAATTATTAACTAACCTAACTAATTTTGTCCTAAAATTTGACACTTATTGACTTTTTATTGCGACATTTGGCATCATCACATTGATTTGCTTCTCTTATTGTATATAGATAGATTCAAATTTAAAAAGAGTAATTAATTGTTAACAACACATAATGCATAATTTATTTATTTTTTTAAATTTTAATTTAGAAAGAAACTAATTACCTAACCTAATTAACTTTGTCCTAAAATTGTCAAGTGGCTTTTTATTATGTTGTCACTTGGTTTAACATGATATTTTTACCTCTCCTTCTTTTATTATATATAGATACTAATTTTTTAAGGGACGTAAAAAATAAAAATATAACAGCTAAAATGAACGGGAGGAGTACTTTTTATAATTCCAGTTACTATAGCAAATTAGCAATCAGCAATCAGTTTTAGTGACCAATCAAGTAGTACAACATGTTTATATTCTCCCACATAAAGTCACTAACGTTATCCGACTACTAAAGTTTTACTAGTACTACTAAGCAGATAGAATGCATATATCGCATAATTATATAGGAATCAAACCATATACTCCCTCATATTTCATTAATGTGCCAATATCACTATTTGGAGAATTTAAGAGGTTCTTCTTTAATTTGATAATACTTTTCTTAAATATTTTAAATTATTTCTAGTATAAGTTATACATCAATATTTTTTTTTTATTTTAAGTTCAAATATGTGAAATATTTCCAAATAATTGAAGAATTTATACTTGAATTCATATTAAGATATTAACTACTTGAAAGCAAATTTCATGGGTGGTCATTCAACTTTGTGTTCATTACGCAAAAGTCACTTTTCTTCTTTTTTGTTACGTAAAAGTCATTCAACTTTGTGTTCATTACCCAAAAGTCAGTTTTTCTTCTTTTGTTACACCAAAATTATTTTACTTTGCTCTATTTATCACAAAAGTTACCTTGGCCAGATTTTATAATACTTTTACTTGAAAAGTCTATTATGTCCTTGACATTATAAATCCTCTCATTTATGTAATACCTTCTATATTATATACTATATAATATATTTTTATCTAGGTATTTTACTTATTATTAAAATAACTTGAAATTATTTTTATTTATTATTTTTATAATATATCCATATTTAATTTTTCCACGACACTCAATTTGTTTAATCATATTCAAACATGAACATATTTTAAATATAAAATGATAAAAAAATATTTATGTTTTAATATTTATTTAAAATAACCAAAACAGATTTGTTTAATAAATGATAGTTTTTTTATATTCAATAATTTTTTTAAAAAAAGTTTTAAAGATATTTGTGTTTAATATTAAATTTTTTATAGCTTTATCTGTTAATATTATTTATTTGAAAGTATTAATTTGATGTGTTATTTTGCCAAATATGGATATTTTATTTATTAAATTAATGGGTATGGCTTGGCAGATAAATCAATGAGCTTTGATTTTTTAATTTTTATTAAACATATTTCATTAAGCATGATTAAGAACGTGGACTTGAGATTCGTTCACGTTAATGTTACTGATAAATTTAATATTGCTACTTATATCTCTTGAAAATTAATATTAAGAAAAATATTAAACGTATGAATATATTATAAAAATAATAAATAAAATAATATTGAGTTATTTTAATTATAAGTAAAATACTTGGGTAAAAGCATATTATATAACATATAATATAGAAGGTATTAAATGAATGAGAGGATTTATAATGTCAAGGGCATAATAGACTTTTCAGGTGAAAGGTTTGGACAATCTGGTCAAAGTTATTATTGTGATAACTAGAGCATAGTAAAATAATTTTTGTGTAACAAAAGAAAGAAAAATAATTTTTGGATAATGAACACAAAATTGAACAATTTTTACGTAACAAAAAAGAAAAAAAATAACTTTTGAATAATGAACACAAAGTTGAATGACCACCCATAAAATTTACTGATACGTTGACCATCATATACGGAGTATATATAATAAATCGTACAATTTCGAACTCGTTGATTCTGATACAAATGAGAATGATATCGTTATGTGATTTGTGGTGCATCTAATTAATTATTGATTGATAGTGCAGATCGAGGGATGTTTCAAATGGTTCACCAAACCAACCAACCAAAGGCGTGAAATTTCGTGGAAAGATAACATTCTTTACACCAACATATAGTGTCACTCCCGAACAAACCATCATTAGTGCTTGTCAAATTAACCAAAGAAAAGTTCCTTTTTACAAAACGCGATACTTCTTTTTTTTTTTTTTGAAATTAACAAATATTTTTTGAGGTAGCTTTCTTATATGCCAATTACAGAATAAGTCCATATAATCTTCTTCCCTATCAGGTTTTGGACCAAACGGTTACAAATGTGACAAAAGGGGTAAATATATCCTTCGATTGCTTTCTCTTTTTTTCATCAATCAATTAAAACATTTAAGAATTAAGAGAAGGAAGGAAGAAGATTGGATAGTACTAGGAGCCTCCAAACAGAAACGAAATTTAAACGTTTGAAAGAGTGCAATATGATTTTCCAATCATATTCTTTTTAATTACGCGGTTCAGGGGCAGCTTGAGCCTACCTAAGTTGTTCCACTTGCTATCTCTGCCCACAAATGTATTAGATAATTCTGCTTATTAAAGCTTAAATAGATATTAAAAATTTACTTAGCATTTTCTTGTACCGATGGACTTTCAATTCTGATTTCAAATGATTTTTATTTGTTTTTATTGAACAATAAGCAGAGGCGGAATCAAGTTTTAAAGTTTATGAGTCTGAAATTTTAATCTTTTTAAGTTATTGATTTTTAAATAAGAAAAAATTACACTCTTTGTTTGTTGGGCCAACAGACCAACCGACTTTGGCCCATATTTTTGCTTCTGACCTAGATTGGCTCAGGTTGTACATAACTTGAAAGAACCTTTTTATCCTTTAGCCCATGTTAATATCCCCGGGTAAATTTTACAAATGATCATATAATTATGACTCTTTTTTTTCAAAGTCATATAAATTTGTTTTCTCACACAAAAATCATATAACTATGATTTTTTTTCATAAAAAGTCATATAACTTTGTTTTCTCACACAAAAATTATAAAACTTTCACTAACTCACATAAAAATCATAGAGGCCGGAAAACAAAATTTTTCGGTATTATTTTCTTACTTTATGTTTTTTATTTTTTATTTTCAGTCTAATTAATAATTATCCAAATAAAATAGAAAAAATATGAGTATATTTTTAGCCTTCCCAAAAATAATAGCCGATAAAATATTTTTTTATATATGTGTGTATTATATACATATAACATACGCATTCTATATATATATTTTGGCTATCAAATGCAATTAGTTTCGACCGGTCAGTTAATTTTATATTTTTTTCTTAAAATAGGAATGATCCAACCTTGCCTGACCTAATAACCATATAGAAGTTAGTTCGGAATGCATGCGATTAGTAGTTAAAATAATACGGAAGTTAACTCTTTCCCATAAAAAACTTAGTTCGGAATGCATGCGATTCTAACACAAAAATAAAGAAATAAAACGTATAATTAGAGAGATGCTATCAATTTGAATAAAAATCTTGAAAAAAGAAGAAGATAGAAATATCATGTTTTGAAGAATTTATTATTCACTTTTAGTATTACTTTAATTCTATATACGAGTATTGGGTCAAGTGGACCAGGTCGATTTGGGTCATCCCTATTTTAATTGGATTATTATTTATTTGACTGAAAATAAAAAATAAAAACCACAAAATAAGAAAATGCTACTGAAAAATTATATTTTTCGATCATTATGATTTTTGAGCGAGTTAGTAAAAATTTTATGATTTTTGTATTAAAAAATATAGTTATATGACTCTGGGAGAAAAAAATCATAATTATATGATTTTTATGTGGGAAAACAAAGTTATATGACTTTGGTAAAAGAAAAGTCATAATGAAATTTACCCATTAATATATAAAAGGGTTAGATAGCTTGGTGTGTGTAGCTACAGAGAGACAGTCCGTGCTTTGTTGTCTGCTCATTTCACTATCTAGAGAGAGAGAGATATGGGGAATTGCCAAACTAGTATTCATAATGCAGCTTTGCTCATACAACACCCCAATGGTAAAGTGGAAAAGCTTTATTCTCCCGTCACTGCTAGCCAAATTATGAAGATGAATCCTGGCCATTATGTTGCTCTTCTTCTCACCACTATGTCCCCTCCCTCAAACAAAACAACTACCAACAGTAATATTAGCAGTTCTAGCCCCATTCGAATTACGCGAATAAAGCTTCTCAAGCCGACTGATACACTTGTTCTTGGTCATATTTACAGACTAGTTCCTGCTCAAGGTAGCTAGCTAGCTAGGTCATTTTAATTTCTAGGTCGTTAACTACTCAATTATTTTGCTGCTGTGTTATATATGTACTTACACCTTTTTCTTGATTATACACAGAGGTAATGAAAGGATTGTGTGCCAAGAAGTATGCAAAGCAGAAACAGCTAGAGGACAAAATGACACAGATATTACATTCTAAGGCAGGTGTTCGGAACAACTCTAAACAGCTCTCTCTCTCTCTCTATATATTAATCTCCAAAGTTCACAAACTTAATTTCCTTTGTATTTCAAAGAAAAAACATGTTTGTTTACTTCAAAATTCCTTCTTTAATTTACGAGCTGATTAAATTTTCAGGTTAAACACGAAAAACATCGAAAGTCTATAGGTGCAAAATCAAGAGCTTGGCATCCCTCGTTGCAGAGCATATCTGAGGCTGCAGGCTGATTTGTGATGCTTCTACGTTATGATTAAAGAGAGTCAGCAAAAATGATGCAGATCCAAATTATACGTTCAGGAGATGGAATTGGTGGTTTCTCAAATTCAAGTTAAGAGTAGCAGGTCCTGTTATGCGCAATTAGTCACATGTATAGAAAAGTAAAAAAGATCTCGCACATCTCAACTTTTTGATTGTTTGGAGGCACTTATTCAATTGCAATTACTTGTAAGAATAATTACTTGAAAAATTAATTGTTGGGTTTAAGGTTGGTTAGCTTAAAATAAAAAGTGAATGGGAAATTGAGGAAAAAATGAAATACTTGAATTTTCCTCCTTGACAAAGGGACATTGTCCCATATTGGAGGAAGAAAAGGCTTTCGAGGGGTATATATACAATTGCTCTTCTTCTAACTCATAAAGAGTTAAAAAGAAGGCAGGCCTCGCGCCGTCGTCACTTGCTCGGCTTCGCATTTGGTCAAAGATCAATTGATTGATTAATTTTTTTGGACAAAATTTCTTTAATTATTTAATAAAATATTAATTAAATTAGCCAAATATCCAACTCGAACTGGATCCGTGCGCGACCCGACCCGATTTATTTCTTCCCATATTTTATTTAAATTTTCCTCCTATTTTTAAGTGATTGTTCTGAAGAGTTGTGATCTTTCAGAAACATCCTATTTTTAAGTGACTGTTCTGAAGAGTTGTGAACTTTCAGAAACAGTACTTCCATAGGCTATAAATTCGTTTCATTACTTAGATTCTTACTTACGAATTTTTTTTGAACTTCAACTCTTCTTCTTCTTCTTCTTCTGCACAAACATATTCCAGTGTGATTTACAACCATTAAGTGGTTTGCAGTTCATCAAGTTTTAGGTACCGATACTTGGTGAGTTAAATCGTTCTATCCTGGGAGGATAATATTCCAACACCTTGAGTGCTTGAGGGAAATAATTTTCTTAAGGACACACTGTGTATTTAGTGGGCTCGATTTATTTCAAAGTTACTGTTTCATTATTTATTTATTTATGTTTTGTAGTACAGGTTCTTAACAATCTTAAGGAAATTATTATTGTAATCTATATTATGCTTTTGGAGATTAAGACATGTGTGATTTTCTACTCCTTCTGAATTTTTCTATTCTGATTTGAAGATATTAAAACTTCACTGGAGTATTAAAATTCAGAAATGATTTGAAGAATAATAAAAAAACTTCATCGTTTTCTGTAAAACAGTATATAAAAACTTTAATTTTTATTTCTTAAACATACTGTTTATCATTTATTACAGTACTGTTTACTGTTCTGTTTTTGCCATTAATTGAATTCTTTTGTTGTTGACAGTGAGAAATGGCAACTATTAATGAAAATTCTTCTGCACTGTTGCGACAACAAGCCGAACTTCTGTTCCACCGGCCGAGAAACCGGGGAAATTTTCTGGGGCCAACTTGAAAGGATGGCAGCAAAGAGTATTCTTCTGGCATACCACACTTGGCATGCAGAAATTCACCAGTGAAGAACTTTCAGTGCCTGCCGCGGACATGCCGGACAACGAGAAATTTATGATTGTTGAGGCACGAAAATAGGCAGATTTTCTTTGTAAAGACTATATATGTGAATTGGTTGATCTTCCTCCAGGAAATAAGCCTTTAGGTTCGAAATGGATCTTTAAACGGAAAATGAAATCTGATGGCACTATTGACAAATATAAGGCAAGACTTGTTGTCAAAGGTTATAGACAAAAGGTAAGGCCTTGATTATTTTGACACTTACTAGCCAGTAACGAGGATAACATCTATTAGGATGTTAGTGGCTCTGGCGGCCGTGTATGGTCTTGAAATCCATCAAATGGATGTTAAAACAGCTTTTTTAAATGGAGAATTGGAGGAAGAGATTTACATAGAACAACCTGAGAGTTTTGTTGTTCTGGGTAAAGAAAAAATGTCTGCAAACTTGTTAAGTCGCTTTATGGACTTAAACAAGCACCCAAATAATGGCATGCCAAATTTGACCAAACAATTTTGGCAAGTGGGTTTAAAATCAACGAGTGTGACAAATGTGTTTATATTAAAAATACTCCAGGTCATGAAGTCATTGTTTGTTTATATGTTGATGACATGTTGATCATGAGCAAAAATATGGCAGATATAAATGCTACTAAGCGCATGTTGGCTAGCAAATTCGACATGAAAGACTTAGGAGTTGCTGATGTGATCTTACGAATCAGAATTCACAAGACTACACAAGGTCTAGCATTATCACAGTCTCACTACATTGAAAAAGTACTTGATAAGTTCAAGTATCTGGATTTCAAGATTGCCAAGACTCTAATTGACGTGAGCTATGCACTTCAAAAGAATGAAGGTAAAAGTGACTCACAACTGGACTATGCAAGAGTCTTGGGAAGTTTGATGTATATCATGAATTGTACGCGACCAGATATTGCATGTGCTATTAGCAAACTGAGTCGTTTTACAAGTAACCCCAATCAAATACATTGGATGATAATGAAACGAGTTTTAAGGTATCTGAAACCTACCCAAAATTATGCTCTGCATTATAACAAATATCCCTCCGTGATCGAAGGACATAGTGATGCAAATTGGATCACTGGATCATCTGAAGTTAAATACACGAGTGGATATGTTTTCACAATTGGGGGTGGAGCAGTGTATTGGAAATCATCCAAACAAACGTGCATCACCCGTTCTGCAATGGAATCTGACTTCGTAGCTTTAGATAATGCCGGTGAAGAAGCTGAATGGCTCCGAAATTTCTTGGAAGATATTCCATTTTGGCCCAAACCTTTGACACCTATATGCATATATTGTGATAGTCAAGCAGCAATAGGCAGGGCAGGGAGCGTTATGTATAACGAAAAATCTCGTCACATACGACGGAGACACAATACCGTTAGACAACTACTCTCTAGTGGTATTATCACTATTGACTACGTAACGTCAAGAGATAATGTGTCGGATCCACTTACAAAAGGCCTATCTAGAGAGGCAGTTGAAAGATCATCAAAAGGAATGGGGTTAAGACCTAGGACAAGTCATCATGGCGGTAACTCTACCTAGCAGACCGGAGATCCCAAGAGCTAGGTTCAAAGAGATCAAACAAAGTTGTGAATGACGGTTCAACATTGTCAAATAACTAAACCTACTCCCATGATGAATGTGATTAAGCCCTAGGACAAGTCATCATGGCGGTAACTCTACCTAGCAGACTGGAGATCCCAAGAGCTAGGTTCAAAGAGATCAAACAAAGTTGTGAATGACGGTTCAACATTGTCACATAACTCAACCTACTCCCGTGATGAAGACAATATTCAAAAATCGAGGTAAAGCATTAAGGCTTTTTTGATGAGTCAATAAAGCTTAAAGTTTTTAATGATTTGCTAAGTCTGGCAGAATATGACCAGATAGTGTGTCTATAGGATTACACGTTTAGAAATAACCTATGTGAGTGTGAAGTATAAGCCGCTTCTCTAAGAACTCATGAAACCATGTGGTGTTCACAGCTGAAACGAACACAACCGTGAGAACCACAGATGGTTAAGGGTTGATTGTGTAACTTATATTGTCTAGGTATACAACAAAACTCGACGGTTCAAAGATATCAAATCTACCGATTGACCGAGTATTATCCGGTATAAGTTCACTATGGAAAGTTCAAAGGGAAACCTACTTATCCGGATGCAATTAATCTTTGCATGTAAATCACACACATGTCCGTGCATTCCTTTTTCTTGTATCCATTCCCCATTCATGTGGGGGATTGTTGGGTTTAAGCTTGGTTAGCTTAAAATAAAGAGTGAATGAAAAATGGAGGGAAAAATGAAATACTTAATTTTCCCTCCTTGACAAAGGGACATTGTCCCATATTGGAGGAAGAAAACGCTTTTGATGGGTATATATACAATTGCTCTTCTTTTAGCTCTTAAAGAGTTAAGAAGAAGGCAAGCCTCGCGCCGTCGTCGTCGCTCGGCTCGGCTCGACTTCGGCTTCGGCTTCGGTCAAAGATCGATTGATTGATTAAATTTTTTGGACAAAATTACTTTAATTATTTAATAAAATATTAATTAAATTAGCCAAATATCCAACTCAAACTGGATCCGTGCGCGACCCGACCCAATTCATTTCTTCCCGGATTTTATTTAAATTTCTCTCCTGTTTTTAAGTTATTGTTCTGAAGAGTTGTGAACTTTCAGAAACATCCCGTTTTTAAGTGACTTTTCTGAAGAGTAGTGAACTTTCAGAAACAGTACTTCCATTGGTTATAAATTCGTTTCATTTATCAGATTCTTACTTACGAATTTTTTCTGAACTTCAACTCTTCTTCTTCTGCACAAACATATTCCAGTGTGATTTACAACCATTAAGTGGTTCGCAGTTCATCAAGTTTTAGGTACCGATACTTGGTGAGTTAAATCGTTCTATCTTAGGAGGATAATATTCCAACACCTCGGGCACTTGAGGGTAATAATTTTCTTAAGAACACACTGTGTATTCAGTGAGCTCGATTTATTTCAAAATGACTGTTTCATTATTTATTTATTTTTTATAGTACAAGTTCTTAACATTTATTATATCTAATGAAATGGATCATTGTAGTGATTCTCCTACCATGCGCTGTTGATCAACCAATATGTTACTTTAAGAGCGAAATAACAGTTGGTTTCTCTTTTTTTTTAATGCTCCTTGAAATTGGTTGGGGGGAGGGGGTTATGAGGAGAGACAGAAGAGGGTAAACCTCGGGTTTGTGCAAACAAAATCTCAGTTAATTGCATACGAGGTATAATAATAATTGAATGGGGAAAAGTTCTTTTGAAAAGATCACACTTGGTCTAATCTGACAATATCATCGGAGAATATCACACCATTCTCAGAGTGATTTAACTCGGCTCACACCTAAAATCCGAATGAGAGTGTCAACTGGCCTGGTGCATGAGGATCAAATCAATCCATAGATATTTTGTGCCTACCTTTCACTTGTACAAACTCTAGCTCTATTGCTTTACTGTCAGAGAGACGTATCATTAACGTTTTCGTTTGGCGAGTTACTACTTTGAGAAAGAAAAGAAGAATATTCTGTACAATCTATCACTGCACTTGTCACTCTTCTGTAGAAATTGTCTCAAATCTAACGTAAATGTTAAATTTTTTTGGTAACTATACGTAAGTGAATGCTTTCGTGCCAACTAACATTACTAAAGTCCTCCATTAGTCCAAGTTGAAGTGAGCACTTTTTGGAACAGAATATGCAGGGTGTAGGTTTAGTGCTATTTTCCTTATTTTCTTTGGGAGGGGGGAGGGGCCTAGCACAAAGAAAAAAGACAATATAGAGGAAATGAGAGAGATTAAACCCAGGGACAGGGACAAGGGCAGGGGCAGAGCTAGATTTTAGGTTACGGCTTTGATCGAACGATTAGTTTTGATAGAAACTTTATATTTGTGTTAAGAAATTTATTAAAATTAATCAATTTAAAATCGGCATAATAGATTGGGATCCTCCTGAACTTGGAAATTTTTATTCAGTACATACTTAAATTTTACGTCGGCACAATTACCCTCCGAACTTGGCAATTTGATAGCCTCGATCCCCCTAGGCGCTGATGTGGCAAAGAGTGTGAGTACACTTTCTTTTAGATGCATTGGAGAGAAAAAAAAATTAAAAATCAGCTTTCAATTGGGATATTTTTTGACTATTAATTGCTATATAATTAAATATAATAATTTATTTGTTCTAATTGAATTTTATTTATTTTTTTCTTAATATATATATATATATATATATATATATATATATATATATATATATATATTATCCCAATTGTATGTTTTTAGAGTATTTGTTTCGACAATGTATTTATTTTTTTGTGTTCAAATCTACAAAACTTAATTGAAACTATATTTACTTTAGCCAAATAAAAATAAGGTACAGCCAAAGTAATAAAGTTCAAATAGTGTATTTTCTATCAAAGAAAAAAATTGTAAAAGATTCGTAAAACATTTGGTTGCTATTTTACTATATTTAGCCAAAATATTTTTTTTAGCCAAACCAATAGAGTTCCAACAATGTACTTTTTTTTCTTTCTTCTAAGATGCAATAATTATTGTTCAAATTATATATTTCTTCTTTTTATGGCCAAATATGTAAAAATAACTTGATTGGAATATCATTATCTTTAGCTAAATAAAAAAATTATAGCCAATAAGATTGTTCCAAATGATTTTCTACATATTTGACCCGAAAAAAATGATTTAAATAATTGATGGACTTAAAGAGGTAAAAATACATATTTTTATTCTAAAAAATTTTACATAAAAAAAATTTATATGGCAGCACGTATGTCACACTTTCATGAATTTTTAGCGTTCAAGGCGTTCGAGGCTATTAAATTACCAAGTTGAAGGGGGTAATTATGCCAGCGTAAAGCTTAGATGTGTATTAAAAGTCTGTCAAATTTAAAAAAGACCTTTATGTATACTGTCATTTAGAATTTAATAACTTGAAAAAATAAGAGTTTAAAATCAGTAAAGTTAAAATTCTGGCTAACACCAAAGAGCATTTGAAAAGAAAGAATGATTTGAGAGTGGTGACAGAACACCTCAAAGGCTAAAAAGGAAGGACAAAAAGGAAACAAAGGAGACAGCTGCAGGGCAAAAGCATCAATTGCATGCGTGCATTATTGTCTGGTAGGATATGGGGAACCTCATAATGCTTTTGATTTGCAAAAGGGATGGGCCTCACTAAGACCTAGTCAAACGTCAAATGTATGTATTTCTGGAGATGGTGCCCTGCAGGTTACAAGGATATGATCTGTTGTGTCTGGTTCTTCTTCTGATAATGAAACCACCAATAATAGTGTTTGAGTCGCATACTTTGGGTCCAACTTCTCTGTTTTGTCTTTTTCCTTTTCTTTATAGCTCTTGGAAAAATGAGAAGTAAGGTTGTGCCTTATATTAGTTTTACCAAATTTTAAGAAGAGAAATACTCACAAACATGTTGTGTACAAATTAAAGTGCGAATTTATCACTTAACTATAGTTAAGTTGATAAATATGTATATGATATATATATATGAACTCTCATACTCAAATCCGACCAAGGGACAAAGTTATCTGGTACTTGTACAGGTAGAAACAGCAATATCATTGTACCAGCAAAATAATCGAAGTGCATGTAATTTGACACGAAAACTACTGTTATTACTAAAAGAAGAAGAAGAAAAAGTAGCATAAAGGCATAAAACTCATTCAAGATTTATTTTTAATGGTTTGCCCGGCCAGTAGTAGCAGGAATGAACTCACGGCAACATTCTTTAAAGAATGCAGAGGTCCAGCATTTACATCATTTTTTATATTGAAGAGCTACTAACACAATCGTACAAGAAGATTCATTTTTCTCAGATGCTACCTGTAGTGGAAAACATAATTTGCTAGATCATTAGCTGGATGCATATATATATATATATATATATATATATATAAAAGAAAAGCATTCTTTGCGACTGATATAATGAATATAGGACACAACTGAGTAAATGTTAGGAATACTTGGAATAATCATGCTTCATGCAACTTTGACTTCAAGTAATCATATCATCCATCTTTGTTGCACCGGAATAAATTAGTTCCTTCCTGTCTCTTTTAGATTTCCCAGCACAGATTTCAGCAGGAACAGAGCAAAAGATTGTGATTTCACCCACTCCCCTCTTGTTTTTCCTCCTTTTTTGCTCTACCTCCGAAGGTTTTTACCTATAAAACGGATAACAATTGAATTTGTATGCAGTTTTAAGGATACGTGAATTGATTCAACACAAATAATCAAGAATATTAGATAAACAAATTAAAGATAAAATGAATAAACAAACCAGTTGTGCGTTAAGGCCGGGCTCGGATTTAAGATGAACAATAGTTTTGTCCTCGACGGCCCTCGATTCGAAGCCAAATGTATATAAAGAACAGTGATTGAAATAAAACTTTTCAATAGCTAGAAAGCAGAGAAATAAGTTTGTATTGCTTTGATATACGTATTACAATGTGTTTATTGAATAAAAAGCTTCCCCTTTATATAATAGGACAGTTTCATCCCTAGTACAATACTGAAAAAAGTAAAAATTTTCCTTTCTCGTCAATTACTGATACACTACTAATATTGGACGAGACTCGTGCCGTGATATTCGGTTGGGTGCGAATATCACGGCCCTCTGTTAGTTGTGTGCAACCGTTTGTAGTGCTATCCGAGGTCTTAGAGTTCATTCTGGGTTCGGGGAGTGTTGTCTTGTTAGGCCCGGTGGCGAGTACCCAGTTCCAGCCTCGATTCAAAGAGGTCCTAGATTCGGTCTCGATCTCATACGTTCATACTCTTACTTCGTTTGACTTACCGGGAAGTTGGGGTGTGCGCTAACCCCGAGTTCACCCGTATACAGATAGTCCTCTCGTTTCTCAGAGAGTAGGTTTGCCGAAACGATGGAAAACGATAGATGAACCCGGTTCTTTCCTTCGTACGTTACAACCGAGATGATGAATAAGCTGAAACGTTCCATCAGTCGCGTCGTTCTGACTTCGGACACGTGTCGATCATCGGCTAGTAGCCTCCGGATGTGAAACGTCGCGTATTGATCAGATTTTCTCCTATAAAAGATTCGACCTTTTGTACTTCTTCTACTTTCTGATCCTTGCTTTTACCTTCGAATTCTCTAGCGGCTATCAACTCTTTCAAATCTTCATATCTTCATCTTTGATCTTCAAATCTTCATAATTGTTCTTAGGTTTCTATCCAGATCTTCATTCTACCTTCCAACCTTCATACTTTTTTCTTCAACCTTCATACTTGTTCCTTCAAACCTCCCTACTTTTACTTCAAATCTTCATACTTTCAGATCATGATGGCTAAGACTTCCACATCAATTCCTCAGTAGGCCGCCTCTTCATCTTTCCACCCGGCCATAGATGCCGAGGTGGCTGTTCCCGAGGCGGCTGCTCTCGAATCGGTCCTAGAGCCCCCCATGAAAAGCTTTATAACTGTGGGCTGTTCAATCGGGGACGACTTCAAGGTCGAAAAGGCCTCAGCCAAACAAGACCGAGGTGAAGGAGCATGGAGATATATATGCTTCATTACCGAAGATACCCTTCCCATAGTTCGAGAGGACTGTAAATGGGAAGGCAAGGACGTGGTTCCCCGGGCCTAAGGACGATATCACTACCTATGTGCAGGGGTATTTAAGGGTTTACACTTATCCCTTCACGCTGGGCCGGTAGATCCAGTAGTTTTGGCCTTTTGTAAAAGGTACGAGGTGTGCCTCAGGCAAATTCACCCATCTCTATGGAGGATCGTGATCCTCCTACATTATTTTTTGAACAGCACCGAATCTCCTAGGTTCACCCTCGACCACCTACTCTGTTTGTACAGTCCCCGAATTTTTTGAGGAGGACTAATCAAGCTCGTTCGCCGGGCTAGCAAGGCTTCCTTTTCGAGTATCGATGAGGATCGAGATCGAGGCTGGTAGGATCCCTTTGTTCGGATAAAACTGAAGATCAGATCCCTCCCGAGTTCCTGCCATTTCCCGATAAGTGGAATGCATCTCGTAAGTGTAGTTTTTTCTTAAGTGTCAATTTTCCATGTTCCTTTCTCATCATCAGTATTTGTGGTTGTGCAGCTGTTACCTGGGTTCCCAATGCGGTCCCTAGCTCAAGGAGTGGATCAAAGGAATCTGCATGCAGATGTCATACTTCGAGCGCGCATGGCGCAAACTTTCAAAGGGCAGATGGGAGGCCCTTTCTCATAGTAACGTTCTCATCTGAATAGTTATTACTATGCCCCAAACTTACATAATGCTGACCTTTTCTCTTTCCTCCACAGGTTTGCTTAAGACCACCAAACTTAGGCCGCTGGAAGGGGATGAGGATGTGTCCTTATCCGTTGATCCCTCCATTACGGGATGGCCCGAGGCTGCTGCGGGGAGAAGAAGAGGAAAAGAAAGTCCACGGGCTCCCCGGGTCCCGAGGTGAAGCCAAAAAAGAGGGCGGCTTCCCAGGCTCATAAGCCCGGGAAGAATACTAAGTCTTGGATACCAGAATCTAACTCGCTTCAACGGCTCAGGGATGAGTCTGAAGAAGACGACATCTTTGTCGCTCATGGATCGACCCCTACCGTGGAGCAGGCGACAACTGAGGAAAGGAGCCACGAGGCCGATCCCCTTCCGACTCGAAAGGCCAAAGTGGAGACGGGGGCTGTGAACTCCCCAGAAGCCGTTTCTGTTTTGGAGGAGGCGACCGGTGTGATATACACCATCAAGACGCCCTCCTATATTGAGTCCATGATTGAAGAGGCTCAAGCGGGCAAGGAAAAGTCAAGCGAAGGGGTCCACGGTGCAGATGACCCTCTCCCCTCCTTCTTCGATGGCGTGGACATGTCCACTTTGGAAGATTTTTCCAGGCTGGTCGATCTGGAGATCCCGAAGAAGGACGTGTCCTCGGGAGCTGGCACGTCTAATTCAAGCCCAAAACTCATGAAGCAGTTTACCGCATCGAGCTTGGACCCTGGCCGCAAGAGAATAGTCATTCGTACGATCCCGGAGGATGCTCGGGTTCTATCCGCTCCAGTGGGCATAGCCATCGACCTCCGATTCCTGGTGACCGAGGAGAACCACGCAAAGATGAACGAGGTGGGCGCATCGAGTCTCTTCAATGAGGCACAATAGGCGCTGAACCGGGTAAGACATCAACACTTTTACACTCCCTCGTGAATTCTACTTAAGTTTTGATGTCTCTTACTGTTTTCGTTATTGCAAGCCTTGGTTCTTCACTATGAGAGCTTCCTCCAGTATCGCTTTGAAATCACCCAGCTCGAGTTTGAGCTCAAGGAGCAGGTCCGGAAGAAGGGCATGTCAAAGACCTCCAGGCGAAACTGGACAGGGCTCAGAAGGAAACTTCGACCCTGAAGTGGGAACATGCTGACCTAATTGAAAAGGTAAAGTTCTTTGAAGCTAAAAATGAGGAGTTAGTCATGGTTACTAACAACACAACCTCGCAGGTCCAACAGAAGATCGACCTAATCGACTAACTCTGAGCTGAGATGAACGAGGTCCAGACCGTGGCTGAAGGGTGGAAGGGCATGATGGACCTGCTGGCTTTGGAGAAGGAAGATGCGAAGGTGGAGCTGGCATTGGTTGAGAACCAACTCCGAGTGGCGAAGGACAAAGCTGACAAATGGTCTTAACTGAATGATGATCTTTGAGTACAGCTGAGCTCGGCCATCGCGGAGCGGGATTCCCTTGATAGAGAATATGAGGCAATGAATTCCAAATTGGACACAACCTCTGCCGATGCCGAAGAAATGGTGACCCAGTACAAGGCCGACGTGGAGGCAGTCGAGACCCGTGTAAAGACAAAGGCTGAATATGTGAAGCGACTTTCCTGGAGAGAGACCCTTGAAGAGATCCACGCTCGAGGTTTTGACCTGTCGGCTAAGATCGAGGAAGAAAAAAGGCTTGAGGCCGAGGCAAAGGAGCTCTATGAGCCTGAAGGAGCCAAAGGCTCCGAGGGTGCCGAGAGATCCAACGATTTTGGCGATGAGTCGGGCCTTGGTAAAGACCAGACGTAGATGCCTCAGTACTTTTTTAGTTTTTGTCTCATGTGTATCTTTTTTGTTTAATTTGAGGCCGTTTATATCATGCCTTTGTAAATATATTTCTAAATATATATGAAAATTTCCCTTTCTGGCAATGTTGTGTTTTTACTTTTCCAGCATCATTTCATAATTTCTATTCATGTTATGTATTTAGTGCCTTAGTATAGAATCAAATGTAGTCATGGGGCATTCATTTTTCAAAGGTCCAAACGGAGCCCGTCCTCGATATAACTTTGTTTTCTCGAGGCTTTGAAAACTCGGTGTGAACGGAAGTTTTTCAAGATGCTTAAGTGATTTTAGATGATGCTTTTGCCGAGGGTAACCTTTTAGAAGGTTTTGAGTTCTTATAAAGGCCTTACTTTCTGATTACGGATTTCGAACGTCTCCGAGCCGTTCTTAGGGTGGCCATAGCCATTTGTATTTAGGCAACGCCTAATAGGTTTGATGCCTCCAGGATTTGGTAGCCCGGATTATCCGAACATTCTTCGGATGACAGTCCCCGAATAGGGGTAGCCCTTGGGCTCAATAGTCCCCGAGTAGGGGTAGCCCATGGGCTCTTAGGATCCGGAATTTAAGAGGCATGAAAATGTGTAATAGCAAGGCTGAACTTTCATTCATTTTTTAATGTGTAAAATACATGATCGAAAGCACATAAAAACTTGTATCATGGCTAGAGTGAACTATGTGAGCTCGGTTCATAACCATTTGGACCTTACAGTAAATCTTAACCACCAATACTTAGCTTCTAGCATACAAAGTTTTTCTTTTTTTCTTGGTAAAAACCTTAATCCGAGGGTAATGACCCCCAGTATTCGAGGTCGAGCTTGAGAGGGCTCAGATACTATTGACATGAAGTGAACAATCATTGATTCCGATTTGAGACCGATCGTTGAATCTAAGTTAGCACATTTTACTGTTGCCTTGTTAAAAATCTTACCGAAAAACCCATTTTGGGACAAAACCGGTTCAAGGGAAAAAGAGTACAACGTGTGCTTTCAGACCTAACAACCACATCCATCCTTGACCGTTGCCTGCAAGTGTTAGTCCACTTCATAACATGATTAAAGAGCAGTTGAGATCACACCTTAGCAGCAGTACCGCTTTAAGTATGTCACGTTCCAGTTGTTTGGTAGCTGCACACCGTTTCCTGCTTTGAGTTTGTATGAGCCTTTGCCGGTAATTCCGATGACTCGATATGGTCCTTCCCAATTTGGTCCCAACTTTCCCTCATTTGGGTTTCGGGTGTGTAATGTCACTTTTCTCAACGCCAAGTCCCTGATCTTGAAGTGCCGGAGGTTGGCTCTTCGGTTGTAGTATCTTTTTATTTGCTGTTTTTGGGTGGCCAATCGGACTAGGGCTGCCTCACACCTTTCATCCAATAGTTCCAGGCTCGTGATCATGGCTTCGCCATTTGACTCTTTGGTCGCATATTGGAACCTGAGGTTCAGGTCTCCCACTTCGACTGGTATTAAGGCTTCGACCTGTAAACCAATGAAAACGGAGTGGCCCCGACACTAGACTTTGATTTCATATGATATGCCCACAGGACTTCGGGCAGGATTTCCTTCCATTTCCCTTTGGCATCGGTCAACCTCTTTTTAGGTTTTGAAGTATGGTCTTGTTTGATGATTCCGCATGTTCGTTCCCACTAGGGTGGTAATTTGTTGATAGTATCTTCTTAATCTTGTGATCTTCGAAAAATCTATTTACCTTGCTGTCGATGGATTGTTTCCCATTATCGCACATGACCTCGCCCGGATCCCAAATCGACATATTATATGGTTCCAGATAAATTCGATGACTTCCTTCGCCCGGACCTTTTCGAGTGCTTGAGCCTCGATCCATTTGAAAAATAATCGGTCATGATAGTATGAATTGAGCTTTACGGGGTGCCCACGGTAGGGGACCGATGATGTCCGTTTCCCACTTCATAAACGGCCATGGGGACAGGACCGAATGGAGTAGCTCTTCCGATTGATGGATCATCGGTGCGTGTCTCTGGCAGTCGTTGCACTTTTGTACGAAGTCCTTCGCATCTTTCTCTATTTCGGTCCAATAAATAGCCAGCCCTGATTAATTTTCGCACCAAAGATTCTGCCCCCGAATGGTTTAGGCAAGTGCCTTCATGAACGTCTCTCAAGGTGCATTCGGTATCTCCCAGTTCTAAGCATCTAGCTAGCGGGCTGTCGAACGTTCTCCTGAAGAATTCTCCTTCAACCAAGCTAAATCTAGCAGCCTTGGTAGGCAGGGCACTCGATTCTTTGGGATTCGAGGGCAATTTCCCAGTCTACAAGTAGTCTATGTACTTGTTCCTCCAATCCCAGTTTAAACTTGTTGAGTTTACTTCGGCGTGGCCTTCTTCTATCACCGACTTCATGAGCTGTACAACTGTTCCCGAACTGAATTCATCATCATCAACCGATGACCCCAAGTTAGCCAGAGCATCGGCCTCGTTGTTATGATCTCGGGGCACGTGATGTAGGGTACATTCCTTGAATTGATGCAGCGTTACCTGTAACTTGTCTAAATACCTTCGCATACGTTCGTCTTTCAATTCGAACGTCCCATTGACTTGATTTACCATGAGGAGGAAATCACACTTAGCTTCGATCACCCCGACCCCAAGGCCTTTAGCCAATTCGAGTCCTGTAATCATGCCCTCATACTCAGCCTCGTTGTTAGTCATTTTCACAGTTCTAATATATTGCCAAACTACATGGATGGTTTCAGCATGATGCCGAGCCCAGACCCCTTTGCATTCGAGGCACCGTCCGTAAAAAGATCCAAATTCCCGAGGTAGTCCCCGAGGTTCGCAATAATTCCCTTTTGACTTCGGGCACTAAGGACGAGGTAAAGTCGGCCACGAAGTCTGCTAAATTTTGAGATCTTAGGTGGTTCAGGGTCGATACTCGATATCATACCCGCTGATTTCAATGGCCCATTTGGCTAACTGGCCCGAGAGCTCGGGTTTATGCATGATGTTTCTAAATGGGTAAGAGGTTACGACACATATGGGGTGGCATTGAAAGTACGGTTTGTCAAACCCTTTTTTTCACCTCACTACCCTCTGTAAAAGAAATAAAAAGATTTGTAAAGCTCAAAAAGGTTTTCAATTATGAAAATGACAATAGTTGTGTTTAAAAGGATTTTCAGAGTCGCTACTTGACATTTGGTTTTAGTGTGCCAAGTAACTGTTTTAAAAAAAAATATATTTTTTCCTTTAAAACATATTTAGACTCCAAAACTAGTTTGCACCAGATATTCTAAGTAAGGGGGTTCATTTGACTCGGGGAGAAGGTGTTAGGTATTCCCCGAGTCCCGTGAAAGTCACGGTTGCGTACTTGATCCAATTGGCTTTAAAGAATACTGAAACTGAGGCAAACACACACGAAAGAAAAATAAACACATAAGAGGCTCGAGGTCGTCTCCACTTAAATAAAAGAAAATAAAATAAAAATACTAAAAGTCTATACTATGCTCACTCCACAATGCCCGTCACGGCCTCCAATTACATTCACTACGGGGCATACCTTGGATAAAAATAGATATAAAATCCATGGGGCATTTCACTGAGTACAAACAAAAAGGAACGACCTCTCACCTCAAATAAAAATGAACTAAAAGACCTAAGGTTTGCCTACCAAGTGTGGTCGGCCTAAACATGCTCCTAACGATCAAATTAATAAAAGCGAAATAAAGGAATAACAAAAATCATTCAAAGCTCAAATTACTATAATTTCCTTCTCTGCACGACCAATTTGCCTTACGAAGTCCAAGTCTGTGTTAGATCAACCCCTGTGGATGAATTCAATTTTGTGTTGTTTACCAAATTGTAACTCATTTGCCTTAATATTTCAGAATCACTTCAAGCTCAACTCCAATTAGTTCAAATTGATCTAATACAAAATTAATATAATACCAAAAGAAGACAGTAAACCAATATGAAGCAAATTAAGCCAAGACAACGAAACAAGGCATGAAACACTCAAAATAAAAAATAAAAGTAATGAGAAAAGTAAAGCACATATGAGATGAGAATAGAAATGGACCTAAAAAAGGAGTCATCTAATTTCCTTAAATACTTGAGAAATTGTATGGGATCCTCAAGCAAAACCGAGCAAATAGCAGGGTGAACAGCAATTAACACGTAACTCGAACCACTAGATCGAAACTCAAAACGTGATACCGTCGCCGAACGGAACCTTAACAACTGCACATCGCTTGAAATTTGAAGGGGTTTGATCTTGTTTTGGGCTCAAGATTTATGTGATTGTGAATGGTTGAGAAAAGGGTATTTATGGATCTTTCATGGTGGTGTAAAAGTGGAGAAAATAGGGACGATGATGAAGGTTTAAGGCATAAGATCCTGTGTTCTACTCCGAAAATTCGTAGTTGTACCCGAGTGAGAAATTATATATGGAGCCTTTATTCGAGAGAAAATTGCAAGATGCTGGGATTTTTTCTCTCTCGGATTTCCAAAGGAAATTGTGTGATATATATATATAATCTATGTGTCTATCTTGGGGAGCAAGTAGGAAAAATAGGATCAGATCCCTACCCCAATTTTCTTTTGGTGCCCATTAAAGATAATATGTATGAAAAACATATGTGAGTAATTAATGAATGCAATGTGATGAAAATGTGATCGGAAAAATATTCAAAGTGAGGTCAGTCACGTGAATTTGTTGGAGAGGATAAGGAGGAATTGTCTATGTGGACCTTTTGATTGGCTCTTGTTTTTTGAGTTTTCTTTTGAAAAAAGTAAATAAATAAAGGAAATACCTAGACTAAAACTAGTAACTAAATATATTCGTTGATCATTGGTAAGGAATAATTTATGAAATTCTTATAATCAGCATAAAAAATAAATAAATGTTTCTGACCTATTTGTTAAAAATTAAAAGAAACAAAAAATATTTTTTGTGAATTTTCTTTCTTTTTCCAAATAATAATAGATAATCATACTCTAAAAATGTGATTCTTTTTCGTAACCTTCATTTTGTCAAAGAAAATCTATTAAAGATAAAATAAAAATTAAAATGTCATTATTAGACTTGAAATAAAAATTTAAGCACTAAAATGGTGTGAAATCAAGGAGGATAAAAAATTACATATCTACAGCTGCCCCTCTTTGGCTGGAAACACGAAGTGTTTTCAGACAAAGAAAAGACACATGAATAGTGTTTGGCCCGATCTTTATTTTAAAAAGAACAAAAATAAAAGAAAGAGAGTGCGATTGAGTCCTGGCTTTGGACAACCTACATATCCTGGGTTATAAGGGAATCAGGCCTCGTGTAGTTCAAAAGTGAATGAAGTGATGGAGTATGATTAGATGATGAGAGAGTCGAGTGAGGTACCCTTCGAGGCTCCGGTCTGTGGTCCCTGCCATTACATAAAAAATAAAAGCAAAAATTACAGCAAAAATAAAAGAAAAATACAAGATCGTATCTACTTCTTGTCTCGAATCTTCCTTGAATCTCTACTTGAATCTTCAACATGAAACAGAATATCAACCCTATTCTTCAAGGGGCATCCTGCTGACTTGAACTTGAAGAAAACTGGAAGTTGACCCAATTCTTCAGGCGGGCATCCTGTTGCTTACACTTGAAATAAACTTGAACTTGGAGTAGACTTGAGCTTGCAAACCTTGTTCTTCAGGCGGGCTCGTGCTACTTCTAATTTAGACTAAAAAAACTGGAGGTTAACCCAATTCTTCAGGCGGGATCCTACTGCCTCTAACTTGAAGTTGAAAACTGAAAGTTGACCTTGTTCTTCAGGCGGGCTCTTGATACTTCTGACTTGAACTGGAATTGGAAACTGACCATGTACTTCAGGTGAGCTTCTGGTGCTTTTGAATTTAACTGGAAGTTGACAATTGACCCTGTTCTTCAAGCGAGTTCCTGGTGCTTCTGATTTGAATTGGAGATTGAAAGCCGACCGCTGCTCTTCAGGTGAGCTTCTGGTACTTCTGAATTGAACTAGAAATTGACAATTGACCTTGTTCTTCAGGCGGGCTCCTGGTGCTTCTGACCTGAAGGAAACTGAAAATTGACCCTGTTCTTCAGGTGGGCTCCTGGTGGTTCTCTAATTTGAACTTAATACCAATTTCTGAAATATTGACCCTCGTTGTCCAAGTTGGTCCTTGCAATCAAAACAAACAAAACGATCAAAATTTTCTGCCCTAGTTTGCACTAGGAAGATTTGTGAGTTGTTAGCAAAATAGTAAATCACCTATGCTATTGATGAAGCATGCAATGATGAGAGTAAAACTAAAAACTCGAACTAGGATGTGCATCTCCTGTGAGTAAAACTATGAAACTTAGGCTAGGAAGTGCATCTCCTGAGAGTAAAACTGTCAGACTTGGATTAGGAAGTGCGTCTCCTAAAAAGTATAACCTGAATGACCCAAATTAGAAAGTGCGTCTCTATGGGTGAAAGTTGAATGAACCAAACTAGGAAGTGCGTCTCATAGAGGTGAAACTTGAATGACTCAAACTAGGAAGTGCGTCTCCTATGGATGAACCTGAATGACCCAAACTAGAAAGTGCATCTCCTAGTGGTGAAATCTCAATTTAGGAAGTGCGTCTCCTAAAAGAATAACCTGAAAGGCCCAGACTAGGAAGTGCATCTCCTAGGGGTGAAACTTAAATGAACCAAACTAGGAAGTGCGTCTCTTAGAGATGAAACTTGAATGACTCAAACTAGGAAGTGCGTCTCATAGGGGTGCAACTTGAATGACTCAAACTAGGAAGTGCGTCTCTTAGGGATGAAACTTGAATGACTCAAACTAGGAAATGCGTCTCCTAGGGATGAACCTGAATGACCCAAACTAGGAAGTTCGTCTCCTAATGGTGAAAATTGAATGACTCAAATTTAGGAAGTGCGTCTCCTATGTGTGAGATTGAGCTTGAGGAAAACTATAAACTGATCCTATTCTCCAGGCGGGACCCCAGAACTCAAAGGAAAACAAAAGATTAACAACTTTAGAAAACTAAAAACTGACCCTATTCTCTTGGCGGGACCCCTGAACTTAAGAAAAGCTAAAGATTAACAACTTAAGAAAACTAAAAACTAACCTTATTTTCCAGGCAGGACTCCTGAACTCTAGTAAAGCTAAAGATAAGCAACTTAAGAAAACTAAAAACTGACCCTATTCTCCATGCGGGACCACTGAATCTCTAGTAAAACCAAAGACTAATAACTTAAGAAAATTAAAAACTGACCTTATTCTCCAGGAAGGATCCCTGAACTTAAGGAAAGCCAAAGATTAATAACTTAAGGAAACTAAAGACTAACTCTCTACACCAGGAGGGACCCATGAACTCGGAAAGCTAAATACTAATAACTTAAGGAAACTAAAACTGGCCCTATTTTCTAGGCGGGATCCCTGAACTCTAGGAAAGCTAAAGATTAACAACTTAAGAAAACTAAAAACTAACCCTATTTTCCAGGCGAGATCCCTGGACTCTAGTAAAACTAAAGACTAACAACTTAAGAAAATTAAAAACTGATTCTATTCTCCAGGCGGGACTCCTGAACTTAAGAAAAATTAAAGACTAACATCTTAAGAAAACAAAAAATGACCCTATTCTCCAGGGGGACCCCTGAACTAGAGATTAACAGCTTAAGAAAACTAAAGCTGACAACTCAGGTAAAACTAAGATGCGGCCCAATTTTTTAGGTAGAGCCCTGAACTTAAAAGAAAGCTAAAGATTCTTCTCAACTAGGGGAAATGCCTAGGAGGTATAGTTCTTCTCAACTAGGAAAAATGCCTAGGAGGTAATGATCTTCTCAACTAAGAAAATAATGAGATTCTCAAACAGCCTATGCTTCAATTAAAACAACCACGTGATTTTTTTCTTTTATTTTTCCTTTTGTTAATTAAAAAAATTACTTGACTCGTGACAAACTTGTAAGCTGACTTTTAAGCATTATCATTTGATTTGGCTTGTCAGGGTTGATTTGTATTTGTTTCAAAGAAGGTCCAAAGTGATTTGCCCATAGGATTCGACCGAGTTTTTCACGTCACTTCACTCAAATTCCCAAAATTAATTCATTCTTTTAAGTTGTATCGCCAAACAAGTTATTTCCCTGAAACTTGGATTGCCGAATATATCGTCTCTTTCACATTGATTATCAAACTGATCACCTCCCTTCTTAATTTGGGACCTCTTTGTGGCAAATTGAAAATTCTTTCTTGCTTGTTTGAGCAAAAGAAGAAGAACAAATGCACAAGTAAAAAATCAAAGAGAGTGGTGTATGATGAGATTCTACTAGAAGAAGGAGAGCTTATTTAAAATGAAGAATAAGCCAGAGGAATGTGACTTGCATTTAGACCAATAACTTGATTTGTGCATCTTTTCAAACTTGTTGACTCGTCAAATCCTTACCTGATGTTGAAGAGTTGGTCTAGTTTGCTCCTCCAAATATGCCGTAGACGTGGCATGTTTCATCAAAAACATTTTGTTGCACACATATCTCACCATTTCGACTTGTAGTACCTCGAAAAGTTTTCACCAAAAAATCTCTCATTTTCCTCTTTACACTCATTCATTGCCGCTTTTAATGTTGACTCCCCCTTTAATCGTTATTGATTTCCACCAAAAGCTTGATGGGCTCACAACATGCTTGACTTGGCATTTTTAGGAATCAATCAGATAAGGACTTTTATTTGGACCGTAATGAAGGTTTTTGGACAGGGTGAGAAAGAAAGGACTACATGGAGCCTCAAAATTATAATGACATGGTTACTTTATTGACAACTTTTGGAATCCACTCCAAAAACTTCGCCCCAATTTCTGAGACAAGAGAATTGAATTTTTTTTTTTTGGAATTTCTGTATACCGCCCACTCTTGACTTCTTGGGATTATGAAATATTTTAATAAGTGTGGCCGAATCATAAGGTTACCTACGTATCTTTTGGTAACAAGAATCAGGTCGAATGTAGTTCAAAAAACTACATGGTACGAGGATCTCTCTCTTTTATTTTTTTTCTTTTTCCTCTTTTTTGAATATTAAATTCAAAACAGGACCATTTTAAACCTTGACAAACACTTGATTCGAAAAGAGGGTTGCCAATGAAAGACAAATATATTAAGGTTCAAAAGGCTGTCAAATGGTATTAGTATTTGTATAGCAAAAAGATAGTGTTTCATCATTTCAACTCTAAATCCCAACTCAAGACATGTTTCATACTGATTTCACCTGGAACATCCTGAAGGATTAACATACATATGGAGGATAGAACTATAATTTCTTCAGATTCACTTGCAAATTTTCTCTCTTTAATTGAGCCCTAGAGATTCTTATCATTAGCTCAAAAACTTATTTTTTCCTGAATGTAAAATTCATTGTCATCTTTTCCCTTGGATCTTTATTATCTTATAATTCATTGCCTGAAAGCTTGCGCTGATGTCCAAACCTTGCTACTGGTCATGACGCATGTCACATTTATTAGGCAAGCAAATGATGAACTGTATTAAATGAGAATGAGAATGTGAGAGCAATGGGGGAGGGTAAAAAATGCATTTAAGAGAGAAAGGTGAAAAAGACATGGGGGTTGAACAAGACAAGTAAAATACGATCCAAAACTCCTGATTGAACCGGTTTATTTGAAAGAATAACCAAATTAAAACCACAAACAAGTCGCTTTAGCACGAGAAAGGATTGAGATCTGCACTATTCTTGAGTCCTTTGGATAAGGTCATAGGCTATTGTTGGCATGTGAGACCAAGGGACATTGGTATCCTCTATTTTGAATCAACTCGATGAATCCTTTTAATTAATCAAGACCTTGAAGTGTTCAAAAAGGATCAGGGCATGAAGAGAAGTGACAATTTGTATCAAGTGGTACATGATCTATATTATCTTTTGATGTAAAGATGGATTGAAAGAAGATAGTGAGGTCTTGAAAGCACTTGAATTGTCATTTCTGGCCAAGATTTCTTTTAGTTGAATAAAATCAGTATGGTGTTTGTTCAATTCCAAACTTGTCACAAGTCAACCTTTACTTTGAAAAAGCTCTTTTTTTTTTTTGAAAATAATTCGATAGAATCCGATGTAGGTTGCCTATGTATCTCACAGCCGGTGAGAATTAGATCAAGCGTAGTTCCGGAAAAGTGATAGACAGAATAAACTAAAAACAAAATCTTTTTGGATTTTCATTTATAACTTTTTCTTTGGTTTTCAAATACAAAATAGGAAGTACGATGACAAAAAAACTTAACAGACTTAACTAGACTATGACAGACTCTAACACCACCTACAAGACTCAATACTACTGGACAAGACCAGAAAGTAAAAGAAAACATGAAAATAGACTCAAAAATATAAAAAATCTCCTCAAACAGCTTCTGAAGGCGTCTTGACTGGGATGGTCCTAGGGCGTCTGTCATGCTCAACCTCTGGTAAGTGGATCCAAACTTGAATGAGAAGGATAAGACCAAGTAGAATTAGTGACTCAGGACACTATGTGAGACCATAACGCTTCCTATTGGGCACATGCAAGGCACGAGTGTGACTATTTTTACAAAATGGCCAATGTGACCAAAAGGTGGCTAGAAGTGAAAAATTAATTAGAACGATCTCTAAAACATGAAAACACCTCAAGAAGGCACATAAACTCTTAGGAATCGCGATCCTTAAAATTGCCTTGCAAAAATGACCCCACTTTGCAGAAATGACCTATGTGGCCCAAAAATGGCTAAGTATGCAAATTCAACAGGAATGGACCTTAAACTAAGAGGATACCTAATTTTGGACTTAGGACTCTAAGACATGGGCTAACAAGTCACTTTTTCAAAATTATCCCTATTTTACAAAAACGACTTATGTGGCCAAACGTGGCTAGACATGCAAGATTTGGCTACGACCCTCGAAGCCAAGAACTTGAGACTCACTAGGAAGACTGGACCCTATGTAGGCAGCCTACGTATCCCCCCGAAAGACGAGAATCAGGTATGCGTAGTTCGGGAGGATTGGATATAGTAGAGAATTTGAAAAAAAGCCACTGATTTGGAGAAAACATATTTTTTGTCCTTTTTTGAAAAATGATGGGAAAGTGCAAAATCTTTTGGATTTTTCATTCCTTTTTTGTTTTTGAAAAAAGTTGTGAAAGCAAAATATAACTAGGCCCTACTTGCTTCATTTTTGTACTTCACCCTCTTTTCTTTCTCATTTGCCTTCAACCATCATTGGTCCGCCAAATGACCCCTTTACCTTTAAAGAATGCAGCATGTAGCATATAGGGATGATTAAATATCTTTTTGGGCCGCAGACTCACTTTGAAATAATTTGGATAGGCCTCCTACAAAGGGACACGGTGCTTGGGACCGAGCCCTGCTAGGTCTAAATGACATGATGCAAATAAGAATGACCTAAATGCTGACCTAAGTTTGGGGTTCACTAGACAAGGCAATTCGAGGCGGCACGTCGTCTATGGCGGCTGCTCTAGCTGTCCATCCACTCATGCTCCCACGCCACCCTCTTAAAGATACGGTTGACTCACGAAAAGGCCGTGTACGCTCAAACGTACTCCGGAAGACTTGTTGTAGAAAGAAGACCCATGGTTGTGCAAATGATGACAATATATAAAGTAGTAAAGACATAAGGAAAAGCGATAAACAAATAAACAACAAAAAACAGGAAACAAAACAAACAAACCAAATAAACAAAGAAAATAAAGAAAACAAACACCTCAATTGAATATTCTAAAAAGCCAACAAGATCAATTACCAGCTCGAACCTGCAACTCCCCAGCAGAGTCACCAAGCTGTCAAACCCCTTTTTTCACCTTACAACTCTCTTTAAGAGAAATAAAAAGATTTGTAAATCTCAAAAGGGATTTCAATCATGAAAGTGACAAAATTTGTGTTTCAAAGGATTTTCAGAGTCGCCACTTGACATTTGATTTTGGTGTGCCAAGTCACCATTTTAAAAAAAGATAATTTTTCCTTTTAAAACACATTTAGACTCCAAAACTAGTTTGCATCAGAGATTCTAAGTAAGGGGGTTAGTTTGACTCGAGAATAAGGTGTTAGGCATTCCCCGAGTCCCGTGAAAGTCACGGTTGCGTACTTGATCCAGTTAGCTTTAAAGAATACTCAAACTGAGGCAAAAACACACGAAAGAAAAAGAAACACGCAAGAGGCTCGAGGTCGTCCCCACTTAAATCAAAGAAAATAAAATAAAAGAAAAATACTAAAAGTCTATACTATTCTCACTCCAAGATGCTCGTCACGGCCTCCAATTACATTCACCATAGGACATACCTCGGATAAAAATATATACAAAATCCATGAGGCATTTCAATAAAGGAATAACAGAAGTCATTCAAAGCTCAAATTACTATAATTTCCTTCTTTTCACGACCAATTTGCCTTACGAAGTCCAAGTCTGTGTTAAATCAACCCCTGTGGTCGAATTCAATTTTGTCCTATTTATAAAATTGTAACCTATTTGCCTTAACATTTCAGAATCACTTCAAGCTCAACCCCAATTAGTTTAAACTGATATAATAAAAAATTAATATAATACCAAAAGAAGACAGTAAACCAATTTGAAGCAAATTAAGCCAAGACAAAGAAACAAGGCATGAAACACTCAAAATCAAAAATTAAAATAATGAGAAAAGCAAAGCACATGTGAGATGAGAATATAAATGGACCTCAAAAAGGAGTCATTTGATTTCCTTAAATACTTGAAAATTGTACAGGATCCTCAAGCAAAATCGAGCAAATAGCAGGGTGAACAACAATTAACACGCAACTCGAACCAGTAGATCGAAACTCAAAACGTGATACCATCGTCGAGCGGAACCTCAACAACTGCACATCGCTTGAAATTGGAAGGGCTTTGATCTTGTTTTTGGGCTCTAGACTTATGCGATTGTAAATGGTTGCAGAAATGGGTATTTATGGATCTTTCATGCTGGTGTAGACGTTGAGAAAATAGGGACGATGATGAAGGTTTAAGGCATAAAATCCTGTATTCTTCTCTGAAAATTCGTAGTTGTACCCGAGTGAGAAATTATGTATGGAGCCTTTCTTCGAGAGAAAATTGCAAGATGCTAGGATTTTTTCCTCTCACGTTTCCTAAGGAAATTGTGTGATATATATAATCTATGTGTCTATCTTGGGGAGCAAGTAGGAAAAATAGGATCAGATCCCTACCCCAATTTTCTTTTGGTGCCCATTAAAGATAATATGTATGAAAAACATATGTGAGTAATTAATGAATGCAATGTGATGAAAATGTGATCGAAAAAATATTCAAAGTGAGGTCAGTCACGTGAATTTGTTGGAGAGGATAAGGAGGAATTGTCTATGTGGACCTTTTGATTGGCTCTTATTTTTTGAGTTTTCTTTTGAAAAAAGTAAATAAATAAAGGAAATACCTAGATTAAAACTAGTAACTAAATATATTCGTTGATCATTGGTAAGGTATAATTTATGAAATTCTTATAATCAGCATAAAAAATAAATAAACATTTCTGACCTATTTGTTAAAAATTAAAAGAAACAAAAAATAATTTTGTGAATTTTCTTTCTTTTTCCAAATAATAATAGACAATCATACTCTAAAAGTGTGATTCTTTTTCGTAACCTTCATTTTGTCAAAGAAAATCTATTAAAGGTAAAATAAAAAGTAATAAGTCACTATTAGTTTTAAGCACTAAAATGGTGTGAAATCAAGGAGGGTCAAAAATTACATGTCTACAGTTGCCCCTCTTTGGTTGGAAACACGAAGTGTTTTCAGACAAAGAAAAGACACAAGAATAGTGTTTTGGCCCTATCTTTATTTTAAAAAGTGCATTTCCTCTGTTCTGTGCTCGCTACGCCCTTGTGCCTTTAGTTGAAGTATAGGTCGTAAAGAAAGAGAGTGCGATCGAATCCTGGCTTTGGACAGCCTACATATCCCGGGTTATAAGGGAATCAGGTCACGTGTAGTTCAAAAGTGAATGAAGTGATGGAGTATGATTAGATGATGAGAGAGTCGAGTGAGGTACCCTTCGAGGCTCCGGTCTGTGGTCCCTGCCATTACATAAAAAATAAAAGCAAAAATTACAGCAAAAATAAAAGAGAAATACAAGATCGTATCTATTTCTTGTCTCGAACCTTCCTTGAATCTCTACTTGAATCTTCAACATGAAATAGAATATCAACCCTATTCTTCAAGGGGCATCCTGCTGACTTGAAATTGAAGAAAACTGGAAGTTGACCCTATTCTTTAGGCGGGCATCCTGCTGCTTGCACTTGAAATAAACTTGAACTTCGAGAAGACTTGAGCTTGAAAACCTTGTTCTTTAGGCGGGCTCGTGCTACTTCTGATTTAGACTAAAAGAACTGGAGGTTAACCCAATTCTTCAGGCGAGATCCTGCTACCTCTGACTTGAACTTGAAAATTGAAAGTTGACCTTGTTCTTCAGGCAGGCTTTTGATACTTCTGACTTGAACTGGAAATTGAAAACTGACCATGTATTTCAAGTGAGCTTCTGGTACTTTTTAATTGAACTAAAAGTTGACAATTGACCCTATTCTTCAGGCGGATTCCTGTTGCTTCTGATTTGAATTGGAGATTGAAAGCTGACCCTGTTCTTCAGGTGAGCTTCTGGTACTTCTGAATTGAACTGGAAATTGACGATTGACCTTGTTCTTCAGGCAGGCTCCTGGTGCTTCGGACTTGAAGGAAACTGAAAATTGACCTTGTTCTTCAGGGGGGCTCTTTGTGCTTCTCTGATTTGAACTTAAAACCAATTTCTGAAATATTGACCCTCGTTCTCCAAGTGGGTCCCCGCAATCAAAACAAACAAAACGATCAAAATTTTCTGCCCTAGTTTGCACTAGGAAGATTTGTGAGTTGTTAGCAAACTGTAAATCACCTATGCTATTGATGAAGCATGCAATGATGAGAGTAAAACTAACGACTCGAACTAGGATGTGCATCTCTTGTGAGTAAAACTATAAAACTTAGGCTAGGAAGTGCATCTCCTAAGAGTAAAACTGTCAGACTTGGATTAGGAAGTGCGTCTCCTAAAAGGTATAACCTGAATGACCCAAACTAGAAAGTGCGTCTCTTATGGGTAAAACTTGAATGAACCAAACTAAGAAGTGCGTCTCATAGAGTTGAAACTTGAATGACTCAAACTAGGAAGTGTGTCTCCTAGGGATGAACCTGAATGCCCAAACTAAGGAACTGCATCTCCTAAAAGAATAACCTGAAAGACCCAGACTAGGAAGTCCATCTCCTAGGGGTGAAACTTGAATGAACCAAACTAGGAAGTGCGTCTCCTAGAGGTGAAACTTGAATGACTCAAACTAGGAAGTGCCTCTCCTAGGGATAAAACTTGAATGACTCAAACTAGGAAGTGCGTCTCCTAGGGATGAACCTTGAATGACTCAAACTAGGAAGTGCGTCTCCTAGGGATGAACCTGAATGACCCAAACTAGGAAGTGCGTCTCCTAGCTGAACTCAAAGGAAAGCAAAAGATTAACAACTTAAGAAAACTATAAACTGACCTTATTCTCTAAGCGGGACCCCTGAACTTAAGAAAAGCTAAAGATTAACAACTTAAGAAAATTAAAAACTGACCTTATTCTCCAGGCGGGACTCCTGAACTCTAGTAAAGCTAAAGATAAGCAACTTAAGAAAACTAAAAACTGACCCTTTTCTCCAGGCGAGACCCCTGAACTTAAGAAAAGCTAAAGATTAATAACTTAAGGAAACTAAAAACTGACCCTCTTCACCAGGAGGGACCCCTAAACCCGGAAAGCTAAATATTAATAACTTAATGAAACTAAAACCGGCCCTTTTCTCCAGGTGGGATCCCTGAACTCTAGGAAAGCTAAAGATTAACAACTTAAGAAAACTAAAAACTGGCCCTATTCTCCAGGCGGGATACCTGGACTATAGTAAAACTAAAGACTAACAACTTAAGAAAATTAAAAACTGACCCTATTCTCCAGGCGGGACTCCTGAACTTAAGAAAAACTAAAGACTAACATCTTAAGAAAACTAAAAATGACCCTATTCTCCAGGGGACCTCTGAACTAGAGATCAACAGCTTAAGAAAACTAAAACTGACAGCTCAGGTAAAACTAAGATGCGGCCCTATTTTTCAGGGCCCTGAACTTAAAGAAAGCTAAAGATTCTTCTCAAATAGGGGGAATGCTTAGGAGGTATGGTTCTTCTCAACTAGGAAAAATGCTTAGGAGGTAATGATCTTCTCAACTAAGAAAATACCTGGGGGTAATGACATTCTCAAACAGCCTATGCTTCAATTTAAACAACCACGTGATTTTTTTTCTTTCTTTTTTTCTTTTTTTTAATTAAAAAAAAATTGGTTGACTCGTGACAAACTTGTAAGCTGACTTTTAAGCATTTTCATTTGACTTGGCTTGTCAGGGTTGATTTACATTGGTTTCAAAGAAGGTCCAAAGTGATTTACCCATGGGATTCGACCAAGTTTTTCACGTCACTTCACTCAAATTCCCAAAATTAATTCATTCTTTTCAGTTGTATTGCCAAATAAGTTATTTCCCTTTCACTTGGATTGCCTAATTGATCGTCTCTTTCACATTGATTGTAAAACTGATCACCTCCCTTCTTAATTGGGACCTCTTTGTGGCAAATTTGAAAATTCTTTCTTGATTTTCTTGAGCAAAAGAAGAAGAACAAATGTAGAAGTAAAAATCAAAGAGAGTGGTGTATGATGAGACTCCACTGAGAAGAAGGAGAGCATATCTAAAATGAAGAATAAGGCAGAGGAATGTGACTTGCATTTAGACCAATAACTTGATTTGTCCGTCTTTTCAAACTTGTTGACTCGTCAAATCCTTACCTGATGTTGAAGAGTTGGTCTAGTTTGATCCTCCAAATGTGCCGCAGACGTTGCATATTTTCATCTAAGACATTTTGTTGCACACATATCTCACCATTTCGACTTGTAGTGCCTCGAAAGATTTCCACCAAAAGCTTGATGAGCTCACAACATGCTTGACTTGGCATTTTTAGGAATCGATCAGATGAGGACTTTTATTTAGACCGTAATGAAGGCTTTTGGACAGGGTGAGAAAGAAAGGACCACATGGAGGCTCAAAATTGTAATGACAGGGTTACTTTATTTACAACTTTTGGAATTCACTCTAAAAACTTCGCCCCAGTTTCTGAAACAAAATAATTGAAATTATTTTTTTCTTTTTTTCTTTAATTTTTATATGCTGCCCCACTCTTGACTTCGTGGGATTATGAAATATTTTAATTGGTGCGACCGAATCATAAGGTTGCCTACATATCTTGTGGTAACAAGAATCAGGTCGAATGTAGTTCAAAGAACTATATGGTATGAGGATCTCTCTCTTTTCTTTTATTTTCTCTCTTTTCTATTTTTCCTCTTTTTTGAATATTAAATTCAAACTGGGATCATTTTAAACCTTGACAAATACTTGATTCCAAAGGAGGGTTGCCAAAGAAAGATAAATATATTAAGGCTCAAAGGCCTGACAAATGGTATTAGTGTTTGGATAGCAGAAAGATAGTCTTTCATCATTTCAACTCTAAAAATGCCAACTCAAGACATGTTTTATACTGATTTCACCTGGAACATTCTGAAGGATTGTTGCTCCCAAACGCACACGCAAGTATACGTGGCCGACAAGTAATATAGGATTTGGAAGTCCAGATACCGTACCCACAGGGACTTATATCAACTACTCACTAACACACCAATATTGTTATTCCGTCAAGCTAAATTCGAGTTCAAGAGTTTAATTATGCTAAACAAAAATTCTAAGTAATAACTAAATTATTAAGTAACTAGTTGATTGTTGTTTATTCAGTAGAGATAAGTATTCCAGGGTTGTGATCGATTTACCAATCGTATTGTGTTCAAATTAACTCTCCCTTTCATATAATTCACTCATGGTTGCTAATTAATCGATAAATGCTCTCATAGCCTTATCTCGAAGTACTACTCACCTATTCTCAATAGATTAATGCCTATATTCCTATGAAATCAATCTATTAAGAACGCATTAAGATCACGATAGTTAATTAAGCACGTTGATTAGGTATATTCCTATCCTAACCACAAATCCGCTCCCCCTAAGGGTTAAGATCATGCTCTATTCAACTTCTCTAATTTAAACATGGCTTTCCCAAGCATAGCATAGATAGTAAATAGAGCCTAACTACTGGCTAGACAATTAAGCAATTAAACACAAAATTGAAGAAACAACCATATGTTGGTGAATTATAATCAAGGTTAAGTTAACGTTAAACAACAATATTCATGGCTAATCACAACCCCAGAACAATGGTTGTTTAGCCACTCATAATATAATCACACAATTGCATATGTTTTGAATCAATTGGAAATACTAGAAAAAGATGAAGAAAACTAAGAATTCTCCGCTTCCTAACGATCCCGTGTGTGTTTTTCCTCCAAGGTGGCGTCTCCCCCCTCAAAAATAGGTTTTGTCTTGCTTTTATACGTGTTGGGTAGGTCTAGGGCCGAAATAAACTTGTCCCTGGCGAATTTGGACAAAATCACGTCACCGACGCCCTGGGTAGCGCCAAGCGCCCACTAGGGCGCTGCCTCAAATTGCCTTTCTGCCTCCAGCGCCACAGGTGGCACCAGGTGCTGCCTGTGGCGCCCAGATGCTCAATTCGTCCGGTTTTGTTCATTTTGGCTCAAATCCTGCATGTTTCGCCCCCAATTGCTCCCGACTCATTCCTACACATAAAAACACTTCAAATTAATATAAATCATAGCATTTGACATACCAATTTCACGAAACAAGAGTCAAATATGAGGCAATATACATAGAAATATATATGCTTTAAGCTAAACATCAACACCCCACACTTAGACTCTTGCTCTTCCTCGAGCAATGGGACTATCTAACAACCTCCCAACTACGTACAAACTTCATATCGTAGGAGATCACTCAAACTTTTAACCACACGCTATACCCTTGACCATGATCAATACCGGCACACAAGCATGAACACACAAAAATTCACATTCTTCCCGTTAAGCATACCCAATTATAATACTTCAATTTAATATATTTCAACAACCTATTCGTCACCACCCAACCTTAAAAGTCGACTTGCAACCACTAAGCACCCTCAATTCATGCACTTACCCAACAAGAAACTTTACAACATTGCCAATCATTCATGAGATCATGTGCCCTTACCAACAAACAAAAGAGTGAATATAGATAGTCCACACATTTAAATATGCTTTTGAATATAGATTAATGACATCGCACAATTGAACAAAATTCGCTCACTCTCACAAAGAATTCATATGCATCCCGTGGTCGTACCATAAGCTTGCCCGTCGTGTAGATCTCTACTAATTTAAGCTAGCCAAATCTAGGATCAATAGGACTTTTAAGGTTGTAATGTGGGCTAAGGGACGAGTAGGATATATTTAGAAATAGTGACTAACCCTCCTAAGCACTTTAATACACTACATTCACAATTCAAGCACCTTTTCTTCTCAACCAATTTACTTGCCTTATACACATAGCCCTCTTTTTCAATTAAGCACTTCTATATTTCCACTAGCACAAATCAATAAGAATTGGAAGTGTTTTCTACATACTTTCACTATCATTTTTTTTCTTCTCCTTTCTTCACACACTCCATACATTAAAGCTCATCGGCTAGTGACTTTTGATTTCAACTTTAGTGCACCAACGGGCCCTTCTATGGTTTCACTCAAAAGCTACTCCCCAATCTCTAACCTTACTTCTTTTAGCAACTAAGTGCCTTACGAGGTAAAGGTTCAATCAAGATCAAATTAAGAAAAAAATAGAGGTATGGCTTGTAATGTGGGTGCCAAAGAAAAGGTCTATAGGCACAAAGGGGCTAGCAACGAAAATTTTTATTTTTATGTGACAAGCACATCCATGATCAAGAAAGACAATACCTACGTCATCTCATAGATAAGCCCAACTTACAATTTCGCTTCAATTAACACGCGGGGCAAGTTCTAGACTACACAGGATAGCACAGAAAATCACAAATCCTTACTCACACATTGCACATGACTCAATCGAGACAGTTTTGTTCAACTCTCAAGTCAAGCAAGCACACATAATTGAGAAATTTAAGCAATATTGCACTATGTGACATACAAGTCAAACAACTGAGAAAAGGCATCACAAAATAGGCTATTTACTTTACTTAGGCTTAACAATTCAAATCAAATAAATGGGAAAACAGAATGTATGTCATAGCCTAATGTGCCAGCATCAACCATGTCAATGAGTATCTCAGAACGACTCAGTTTCTTCCTAAACTACTCCTACAAAGAAATTAAAGTGCCCGGTTCGAGCTACATCCTTGGAAAAGAACCGGTGCCCAAAGAAAAACCAAGGAATGCTACCTAACTATCCTAAAAAATAAAAATCTTTTTGGTGTTTTTAATCAGACTTTATCCCTCAAGAAAATTTTCCAACAGATCCATCGTCGGGAAAAGTCCGACCTTTTTCAAAAATTTTTTTTTTTTTTTTTTTTCATTTAAAGCAACTAATACTATACTAAACTGACTACACTAGAACTACTAAAAGAACCAAAACAACTACTAAAAGAACCAAAATAAAACCAGTTTATACATAATATATAATTACAACACATGTATTCCTCCCACCCCACACTTGAACGATGCAGGTAAAAATGTAAAACAGAGTAGGGTGAAAAGAAAAACTCCCTGTCAATCAGAGTCCACTCCCCCAGCAGTGCCGGATTTGTTTCTTCACAACGGGCTAGCACCTTGCTTAAATTCCTCAAGCAATCATCATAAGAGGACCCAAAGACTGAAAAATCATCCATAAACACTTCCACGAATTTTTCCACCATGTCGGTGAAAATAGCCATCATATACCTCTGGAAAGTGGCTGGTGCAATACAAAGTCCAAACGGCATTCGCTTGAAGGAGAAAGTGCCATAAGGACAAGCAAAAGTAGTCTTCTCCTAATCCTCTGGGCATATGACAATCTGATTGTATCCTGAGTAGCCATCAAGGAAGCAGTAATATTCATGCCCAGCTAACCTGTCTAGCATTTGGTCGATGAATGGAAGTGGGAAGTGGTCCTTGCGAGTTGCCTTGTTGAGCCTTCTATAATCGATGCAGACTCTCCATCCCGTGACAGTGCGAGTGGGGATTAGCTCATTCTTCTCGTTCTCAACTACAGTCATTCCTCCCTTTTTGGGCACACATTGAACCGGACTTACCCAATTGCTATCAGAAATAGGAAAAAATATACCTGCATCGAGTAACTTGATTACTTCCTTTTTCACTACCTCTTTCATGATAGGATTTAATCTCCTTTGCTGCTCCACACTGGGGCGGTGTCCGTCCTCTAAAAAGATTTTATGCATGCAAAATGATGGACTAAGACCTTTAATGTCAGCTATAGTCCACCCAATGGCCTTTTTATACTCGCGGAGGACTCTGAGCAATTTTTCTTCTTGAGTGCTGGTCAAGCTGGATGAAATAATCACTGGCAGTGTCTCAGAGTTCCCCAAATAAGCATAGGGTAGATGCGCTGGAAGTGGCTTGAGTTCTAGCCTTGGAGCCCCCTCAATAGATAGCCTGGGAAGGGTCAGAGTGACAAGCCTTTCCAATTTCTTCATATTTTTTGAACCCCTGGACGTAACTGCAGGACATATCCAGTACTTGCTCAATTTCTCCCATCGTTTCATCTTCACTATTTTCCACATCCCCAATCAATACTCGTTTAACAGGATCTACAGGGCTCATATAGGGCACTAATGATGTGGAATCACTCTCCACCACAGAGATCATGGATAATTCTTCATAGTGGGCTGGCAACCTGAGTGCTTTATAAACATTGAATACCTCTACTTGGTCACCTACTCTCATTGTCATCTTTCCTTCGCAAACATCAATAATAGCTCAGCCGTGGCTAAGAATGGACGCCCCAAAATAAATGGGACTTCCTGATCGGGCTCGTAGTCCAGGATAATGTAATCAGCAGGGAATATGAAAGAACCCACTTGAACTAGCACATCTACAATCACTCCCTCAGGATGAGCAAGGGAGCGATCAGCTAACTGTAAGATAACTGTTGTTGGGCGTGGATCACCCAACCCCAACTGTCTGAACACCGATAGCGACATCAAATTGATGCTTGCTCCAAGATCACATAAAGCTCGCCCAACAGCATGTTTACCAATCGAGATTTGGATAGTGAAACTATCTGGATCCTTCAATTTCTGAGGCAACTTACCTTGAATTCTGGAACTGCACTCCTCAGTGAGTGCCACAGTCTCAAACTCGGTTAGCCTCCTTTTATTTGCCACAATGTCCTTGATGTACTTTGCATATTTAGGTACTTCTTGTATGATGTCAACCAATGGAATATTAATTTGCACTTGCTTCAAGATATCAAAAAACTTTTTATATGCGGCATTATCTCTTAATTTCTGCAATCTTTGAGGGAATGGAGGTGGTGGCCTTGCAACCAATTGTGGGGGTTGCTCAGCCACCGCCTCTCCAGCTGGCTTCTCTGGCTCCTTAGTTTTCTCTGATGTTGATTCTATAGTGGTTGGCCTCTTATTAAAAATTACCTGTTTCCTCTTTTTAGACTGAACTTCTTCTACTTGTCTCCCATTCCTCAACGACACAGCATTAAGGGCCGCCCTAGGATTTGCTTCAGTGTCACTTGGAAGAGCTCCAACTGGTCTAGTGTTTGAGCACCGGCAAGCTGTCCCATTTGACACTCCAAATTTCTCACTGTTGTGGTGAGGGCTTGATATTCGGTCCTGAACTGTTTATTGTCAAGCAACAACTGCTTCAACACTTCATTCCCATTCTCTTCTACCTGTTGAGGTTGCTTCTGAGGTTGATTGAAATTTCCTTGGGGTCTATAATGATTCTGATTCGGCTGATTTCCACCCCATGAGAAGTTGGGATGATCTTCCAATTTGGGTTATAAGTGTTCCCATATTGGGCATTCAGATTAATTGGACCCCTGCTCTGCTGTCCCACATAGTATATAAATTCTGGATTCGTGGGGCACATGTCACTCTTATGGTTTTCACCACATAGTTCGCAGTAAAGAGACATCTGTTGTACATGTTGCATCTGTTGTGCCTGTTGCATTGTCATTCTATTCATCTGGTTTTCCAATTTTGCTATCTCATCTCTCATGGCCGAGAAGTCATCAAGCTCAATCAACCCGGCTGCCTTCTGTTTCTTTACCTTGCGTGAATCCCCATCTCCTTGCCAGTTATGATCATTAGCAGTGAAGTTATTCAGCAAGAGTTGAATTTCACTATATGGTTTCACCATGAAACTACCTCCACAAGCTGAGTCAAGATTCATCTTTGAGGCCTCATCTAATCCATCAACAAAAGTGTGTCCCAATACCTCATCAGTCTGACAATGATGCGGGCAATCTCTGAGCAGCTTCTTGTATCTTTCCCAGGCTTGACGAAGTGTCTCTCCATCCCGTTGTTTGAACCCAAGAATTTGACTCCTCAATGACTTTGTCTTCTTGGTGGGGAAAAATTTGATTAAGAATTTCCTTGCCAGATCATCCCAAGTGTGGATTGAGTTTGCGGGCTCTTTATGCAACCATTCCTTCGCTTTCCCCAGCAGTGAAAAGGGAAAAAGTGTCAGCCTGACATAATCCTTAGAAACGATCTGATAATTTTAGGTGTCCATAATTTTCAAAAAATTTTGAATGTGCCTTTGCGGATCTTCATGAAATAGACCCACATATTGCCCTGTGGACTGAATCAGCTGTACCATGTACTGTTTGAGTTCAAAATGGCCTGTGATCTCAGGTTTCACAATAGCCTGAGTCATATTAGCAAGATTGGGCCTTGCGGCTTCTATCACCGCACGCTCTGCATTACCTGCCATCTCTATTGGCTGTGGTTGAACTACGATGTCCAACTCTCTTTCTATTCCAGTTCTCACTTCGACCTCTCTCCTCACTCTGTGAAGTGTCCTTTCAATTTCAGGATCAAGAGGAAGAAGATTGTTTGCGCTTCTACTCCTCCGCATTCAAGAGAAGAGCCTGTGTTAACACAAACAAGATAAATTGATAATTAAAACTTGAACAAATAACTAATAAAAGCTTAAGTCAGCAAAGTAGCTAAATTTTAAGTCCCCAGCAACGGCGCCAAAAACTTGTTGAACGCACACGCAAGTATACGTGGCCGACAAGTAATATAGGATTTGGAAGTCCAGATATCGTACCCACAGAAACTTATATCAACTACTCACTAACACACCAATATTGTTATTCCGTAAAGCTAAATTCGAGTTCAAGAGTTTAATTATGCTAAACTATAATTCTAAGTAATAATTAAATTATCAAGTAACTAGTTGATTGTTGTTTATTCAGTAGAGACAAGTATTCCAGGGTTGTAATCGATTTACCAATCGTATTGTATTTGAATTAACTCTCCCTTTCATATAATTCACTCATGGTTGCTAATTAATCGATAAATGCTCTCATAGCCTTCTCCCGAAGTACTACTCACCTATTCTCAATAGATTAATGCCTATATTCCTATGAAATCAATCTATTAAGAACGCATTAAGATCACGATAGTTATTAAGCACGGTGATTAGGTATATTCCTATCCTAACCACAAATCCGCTCCCCCTAAGGGTTAAGATCATGCTCTCTTCAACTCTTCTCTAATCTAAACACGGCTTTCCCAAGCATAGCATAGATAGTAAATAGAACCTAACTACTGGCCAGACAATTAAGCAATTAAACACAAAATTGAAGAAACAACCATATGTTGGTGAATTATAATCAAGGTTAAGTTAACGTTAAACAACAATATTCATGGCTAATTACAACCCCGGAACAATGGGTGTTTAGCCACTCATAATATAATCACACAATTGCATAAGTTTTGAATCAATTGGAAATACTAGAAAGATGAAGAAAACTGAGAATTCTCTGCTTCCTAATAATCCCGTGTCTATTTTTCCTCCAAGGTGGTGTCTCCCCCCTCAAAAATAGGTTTAGTCTTGCTTTTATACGTGTTGGGTAGGTCTAGGGCCGGAATAAACTTGTCCCGAGCGAATTTGGACAAAATCACGTCACCGGCGCCCTGGGTAGCGCCAAGCGCCCACCAGGGCGCTGCCTCAAATTGCCTTTCTGCCTCCAGTGCCACAAGTGGCGCCAGGCGCTGCCTGTGGCGCCCAGATGTTCAATTCATCCAGTTTTGTTCGTTTTGGCTCAAATCTTGCACGTTTTGCCCCCAATTGCTCCCGACTCATTCCTACACATAAAAACACTTCAAATTAATACAAATCATAGCATTTAACATACCAATTTCACGAAACAAGAGTCAAATATGAGGCGATATACATAGAAATATATATGCTTTAAGTTAAACATCAAGGATTAACATACGTATGGAGGATAGAACTAAATTTACTTCAGATTCCACTTGCGTATTATCTCTCTTTAATTGAGCCCTAGAGATGCTTATCATCAGCTCAAAAACTTGTTTCCTCCTGAATGTGAAATCATTATCATCCTTTCCGTTGGATCTTCATTATCTTATAACTCATTGCCTGAAAGTTTGCGCTGATGTCCAAACCTTGCCACTGGTCATGACGCATGTCACATTTATTAGGCTAGCAAATGATGAACTGTATTGAATGAGAATGAGAATGAGAATGCAAGAGTAATGGGGGAGGGTATAAGATTGCATTTAAGAGAGAAAGGTGAAAAAGACATGGGGTTTCAACAAGACAAGTAAAACACGATCCAAAACTCCCGATTGAACCAGTCTATTTGAAGAATAACCAAATTAAAACCAGAAACAAGTCCCTTTGGCACGAGAAAGGATTGAGATCTGCATTATTCTTGAGTCCTTTGGATAAGGTCATAGGCTATTGTTGGCATGTGAGACCAAGGGACATTGGTATCCTCCATTTTGAATCAACTCGATGAATCCTTTTAATTAATCAAGACCTTGAAGTGTTCAAAAAGGATCAGGGCATGAAGTGAAGTGACAGTTTGTATCAAATGGTACATGGTTTATGTTATCTTTTGATGTGAAGATGGATTGAAAGAATATTAGTGAGGTCTTGAAAGAACTTGAATTGTTATTTCTGGCCAAGATTGTTTTTGGTTGAATAAAATCGGAGTGGAGAAAAAGTTATTCTTCTTCTTCAAAAGTGAGAAGAACTGATGGCTTTTGTTCGAGGACCTTGATATGAATCGGCCCAGGGCGGCTATATGCCCGGTCAGCCTCTGAACGGCCTTGACATTGTCCACCATGGTGATGTCTTCTATGGTTTTGATTTTGTTGGGATTGATCTCGATCCCTCGATTGGAGACCATGAACCCGAGGAATTTTCCAGATCCGACCCCGAATACACACTTTTCCGGGTTCAGTTTCATATCGTATTTCTTTAATATGTCAAAGGATTCCTTCAAATGTTTCAAATGGTCCTTTGCTCGCAAGGACTCGACTAACATGCCGTCAATATAAACTTCCATTGATTTTCCTATCTTTTCTTTGAAAATCTGGTTTACTAGGCGTTGATAGGTGGCACCGGCGTGCTTTAATCCAAATGAAATCATGTTATAATGCCAAATTTAGTGATAAAGAAAGTCTTTTCTTGATCGGCCATGTCCATCCGAACTTGGTTGTACCCGGAATAGGCTTAGAAAGAACTGAGTATCTCGTGCCCGGCCATCTCGTCGATCATCCGATTGATGTTAGGCAAAGGAAAAGAATCCTTAGGACATGCCTTGTTTAGATCCTTATAATCCACACACATTCTTAAATTATTTCCTTTTTAGGTACTACCACTACGTTAGCTAACCAGTCAGTATATTTAACATCTCGAATGGACCCTGTTTAAAGAAGTGTAGATACCTCGACCTTGATGAATGTATGTTTGACCTCGGTCTACTGTCTCATTTTCTGCTTAATCGAATGGAACTTCGGGTCCAAGATCAATTTATGAGTGTTTACCTCCAGCAGGATCCCCGTCATGTTGAGATGGGACCAAGCGAAACAATCTATGTGAGCTATAAGAAATTTAATGAATTTTTTCCTGAGCTCGAGAGTTAACCCCGTGCCTAGGTATACCTTTCGATCGGGTAAGTGTTCGATCAATATGGCTTGCTCCAGCTCCTTAACCGTCAATTTGGTGGTATCAGAATCATCAGGAGCTATGAACGATCTTGGAACTCCTTAACCATCCTCCTCGTCTACTCCTCGTCCTTCCAGTTTGGTCGGGGCTAGTATTGGTGATTGCTATTTAGTTTCTTCCTTCCTGGTCAGCTCCGTGTTCTTTGGTATCGAGACCACGGGCACCCGGATCACCTCTCGACTGCGAACATTTCCTTAGCGGCCGACTGCTCTCCATGGACCATCTTGATTCCTCCTGGTGTAGGGAACTTCAGTGCCTGGTGTAAGGTTGAGGGTACCACCCTCAAGTTATGAAACCATGGCCTTCCGAATAGGCGTTGTACCTCATATCCCCTTCGATCACGTAGAATTCGTATCTTGGATCGTTCTGGCGGTGTTCACTGGCAGGGTTATTTCTCTTTTAGTAGTTTCGCACGCCATGTTAAATCCGTTCAACACCCGGACCACCGACACTATTTGGTCTTGCTAGCTGCTCTACGACCCTCGATCTGATGATGTTAGCCGAGCTGCCTCGATCAATCAACACATGTTTAACTCGAGACTTATTGATAAGTACGGATATCACCAGTGCATCATTATGAGGTTGTACGATGCCCTCGGTATCCTAGTTGCTGAGCGAAATGGTTCCTTTCGGGACGTAATCTCGGGTGCGATTTTCCCTCGTGATGGATACTTTAGTGCGCTTTATCATTGGCCCCTGGGGGTCATCGACCCCTCCAATGATCATGTTGATGGCGTACTAAGGTTCTTCTTGTTCGGTCTGTTTATTGGAGTCCCTGTTCCTAAAGTGATTTTTGGCTCGATCACTAAGAAATTCTCGGAGGTGCCCGTTATTAAACAACCATGCAACTTCTTCTCTCAATTGTCGGCAGTCCTCAGTCCTGTGGAAATGAGTTCCATGATACTTACACATCAGGTTAGGATCTCTCGGGGTAGGGTCGGACTGCAATGGTCGAAGCCACTTGGTTTCTTTAATGCACCCAATGATTGATACGATGCTGGCGGCATGCATGTTGAAGTTATACTCTGATAATCTTGGTACTTCCCTTCCCCCCAGCGGCCTATCGAACCTATTTTTGCTCATCATACCTCAGCTATTGGGCCCTCAATCGCTTCTCTTTTCGTTCCTTGTATAGTTACACCAGGACCCGTTTCCCTTTGATCTGCACTGTATGGTTGATACCGATCGCGGACCGGCATTGGTTCATGATCGACGACTCTCTTAGCCCTGTCGTTAGTTCTGATGGGATAAATGGACCTAGAAGGGGCTCCGAGTTGGTCGTCCTCCACTCTAATTTTTGACTTGTACCTGTTGTGGATGTCGGTCCCAAGTTACCGCTAGATACTCTACCAAATTTTGTTTTAGCTGCTGCGAAGCCAAGGAGTTTCTGGATTAGGTCCTTGAGTAAATGCTTGAAGGCCCAATCATCTGCAATCGGAGGCAAGATCATCTGTTCTATTTAAAACCTTGACACGAACTCCCGGAGCATCTCGTTATCTCTTTGTTTAACCTTGAAAATGTCCGATTTTCTGGTCTCGACCATGATAGCCCCGGCATGAGCCTTCAAAAAAGTATCTGTGAGCATAGCAAACGAGTCAATGGAATTTGGGGGTAAGTTGTGGTACCATATCATTGCTCCTTTTGAAAGAGTTTCCTCGAACTTCTTTAGTAACACCAACTCGATTTCATCATCTTCTTAGTCGTTGCCTTTGATGGTGCATGGGTAGGAGGTCACATGCTCATTTGGATCCGTGGTTCCATTATATTTTGGAATATCGGGCATACGAAACCTCTTCGGGACTGACTTTGGTGCCACGCTCGGAGGGAAAGGCTTTTGGAAAAATTTCTTAGAATTCGGTCCTTTCAATATTGGGGGTGCTCCCGGGATTTGATCGACCCTGGAATTGTATGTCTCCAGCTTTTTGTCATTTGCCTCAATTTTCTTTTCACCTGATTCCACCCGTTTCGTTATTGCTTCCAGCATTTTCATCACTTCGGGACTGACACCGGACTCAGCTTCACCCGATCTTTCGGTGATCTGCTTATTTCTTCGGGTGCTTTCTCGAGACGGTTCGAGCTCAACTCTGCTAGGGGCGCGACTTTGATTTTGCAGCTGCGCGATCACCGCCTGTTGAGCCTCTAACATTTCGAAGACTAACCGTAGGCTAACCCCGTCACCTTCGCCTTCGCCTTCGGGTGCTCCTCAAGCCATTGGTCGGGCTCCTCCACAAATGCTGCTCTCAGGATCGGTAGGCAGGTTGGCGTCGATGGCCACCTGTGAGTTATCATAGACTGGGTCTGCAACTGGGACTCCGTTGGGATCAGTAGGGGACACCTTATTGCTAGGCACTAGATTGTGTTTTTCGCCATGATGGCCAGACTCATCCTCAACGTTTAAATGAGCAGCCGAGAATTTGACATTTTTAAACTGACTTGAAATTGAGACCTTAAAGAACAAGTGTAAAATAGAGTGTGTTATGGAGATTCTGTATCAAACCACCACTATTATCCTTAGCCCCACGGTGGGCGCCAAACTGTTTACCCTTAAAACGGATAACAATTGAATTTGTACGCAGTTTTAAGAATACATAGATTGATTCAATACAAGTAATCAAGAATGTTAGATAAACGTATTAAAGATAAAATGAATAAACAAACCAGTTGTGTCGTTAAGGCCGGGCTTGGATTTAAGCTGAACAATAGTTTTTCCTCGACCGGGCCCTCGATTCGAAGCCAAATATATATAAAAATAATGATTAAAATAAGAACTTTTAAATAGCTAGAAAGCAGAGAAATAAGTTTGTATTGCGTTGATATGCGTGTTACAATGTGTTTGTTGAATAAAAAATTTTCCCTTTATATAGTAGGATATTTTCATCCCTAGTACAATTCTAAAAAAGGTAAAAATCCTCCTTTCTCGTCAATTACTGATACACTACCGACATTGGGAAAGACTCGTGCCGTGATATCCTGTTGGGTGCAGATATCACGGCCCTCTGTTAGTCGGGTGCAACCATTTGTAGTGCTTTCCGAGGTCTTGGAGCTCATTCTGGGTTCGGGGAGTGTTGTCTTGTCAGACCCGTTAGCAAATGCCCCGTTCCAGCCTCGATTCAAAGAGTTCCCAGATTCGGTCTTAATCTCATACATTTATACTCTTACTTCATTTGACTTACCGGAAAGTCGGGGGTGCGGTAACGCCGAGCTCACCCTTATACAAAAGGCACAAGCATAAGAGAGATATCTCCAAATAGCAGAACTATTCTTTTCAAATATGACTCTTGTTTGAGAAATCCTATTCAAGATTTACCACTTCAAATATAGAAAAGGACCTTTGCCTAAAAATATCAAGTCCAGATATGGTAAAGCTTGTGATGAATTTGGTTAAAGACTTCCAACTCTTTCAGCTGGTCAGATAAATGAAAAGGCACAGTGTCACCATTAACTCATTTCTAGAAGGAAATAGTTGACTTACTCATACTAAATTAGTTACGTCTCTACTCAGAAAGCTTTTCAAAACCTTGTTGCAGATAATATCAAGGGTAAAGAGTTAACATTCGAAGTCCCTGGCATAAAAGATAAAACCAATATAAAGAAAATGGAAACGCAAATTCATCAACTAGGGAGAGTAGACTCTCTTCTCATAAAATGCCATGAAAATTTTCAAACAACCACATGAGCTATTACATTGTACACGTGTTTAGTAAAAAGTAAATTGTATTATAATTAAAGCACACATCCACAGCACTAAAAAGCGGACACGAACTGAACTCCTCTATGAAGATGCCATGTATAGACATTGATAACTCTTGATGTATATGTGTTAACCAGTACAACAAACTGGTCCAGCTCTCAACTGAAAGCCAATTACCCCTGAACATGAAAATGTTCTAGCAAGACTCATGCTTTTGTGTTCTCAGTCACATCTTTAATTTTGTCATGATCTTCCATCTGGCTGAAGTTACCTCTCTCCTTGAAAAGTTGAGTGTGATGGTGCCTACAGTATAGCTTGTGTTCATGAGCTACATAGTTTGATAGACTGATCACACATCCCCCATGGCTACATTTGAAACAAGCCCTGTGGTATGAAGTTCCATCCACTGCTACCTGTAAAAGCAGCAGAGACAATCCGTAAACATCTTTATCTTTAAATTTTCTTTTCGACTATGTTGAGGGATCAGGGAAGGAGCAGGGAGAAAGAGAACCACGAAAATTGAACCTACACCTATTGCGTGAGATTCTCACCCCTAACACTAGATGGTAACACTTGGTAGCAAAAAAAAAAAAAAGAGCACTTCAGTTGGGCAATTATTATCAGGGGATAAGATCATAAGACAATTGAATGCCAACTTAGAGGCACTCACACATGGCTTTCTGAAAGAGCTCAATTTTCGGATACGTATTAAAGTAATTTGAAATGGTCTAATCGTCCCATCTGTGTTCTTTTCCGATTAACTTACCATTTCAACAAAAGCAACTTTTAATACCTTTTCCAGGGGGTAGACAGTTTTCTTGCAAGCAACACATTTATCTTGAGTTCCGCCAAACAAATTCAAAACCTTACTATATGATTGTCCCTGGGAGATTAAAGATAATTAATTATAATATCAACTGGTAAAATGAAACGGAAAATTATTTTCATATACTTCAAGATGCTAGAGGAAGAGTCTTGAAAGTAGTGACCGTGGAGTATCTTTAAACGCGAAAATCATGGAATACCTGATCAGCAGGATCGTTCCCTGACTGTTTTTGGAGCCCCTAAAAAAAAGAAATAACAAGTAAGAAGACAAGCTTTAGAAGGAGGAGTGATGGAAAACTGAAATAGAAGAAATATCAAGTCGCCAACTCTAACAACCTTCAAAACTCTTATCCAGGCTTCCTGTCATTTTGAATAGTTGATCGAAGTGAGGCCGACAGTACAATACTCCTTCAAAGGAGTTATAATTACTCAGCTGCAGAGCATTAAAAATGACAAGAAAATAAGATCAAGACACTTAACCACATGAAAACAAGATGCTTCAGTGATGCTAGAGATGCGAAGGAGAATATGGAGAATATACTCTAAATACTAGATCGTCTACACTAGCAGTAGCAGTTTGTTCTGTACTGTTCATGTGTATGACTAATTCAAATAGCACTTCCGACATAGATACCAAGCCGACAGAGTTATAAGAAATAAATTGTCTCATGGCCTCCCCAAATTATAGTTGAGCAACCACTGCAGTAGCATAAATACTGATAGGTGAAGTCAAGTTTCAAAATCAATAAAGTTAGTTCGGTAACTTTTGAACTGAGGTCTGAAATGGATGAGAAGGGGAAGCAATTGCAAATAACCCGCTTAACTTCTCAGGTAAAGAGTGTAAAAAAAGGCTTTTACACAGATGATGACTGATGGAATGTCTTCCCATGCTCTTGTATACATATCAACATTCGTGCATATTTGCATCCTATAACAGAAGATGAGCAGAGCTCACATATTCTCCACCCATATCCATGCCTCAGGGGAAGCGGGATTCAGTGTTTGTTGTTCACTAAGTCAGAAATACGTTTTGCCTTAATATGTTTTGTATGAATCTTTCACTCATTGAAGTTGCAGGTTGATGGTTGCAACTTGTTAGTGCAGATTCAAATTCTAAGCCTCGCCTTATCTTGCCCCTATACACGAGCCCACTCCTCTCAAAACTTACATCAACAACAACAACAAGTCAACAACTATATATACCTCAATCTCAAACAAGTTATATGAATCTCATGTTACTCCATTTAAAATCATCTCACGGCAACAACAATAACAAAAATAGAAGAGCATACTTGAAATTGTTATATAGAGTAGGAAACAGCTTTGCTTTAACACAAAAATTTACACCACATATGATCTCAAGCAAGCAGAAAGTAAGAACCATATTATACAAGTGTCAAAAAGTGTGTATGACCTTGAGAGTACCCTTGCAATGGTGGCATCTGAAACAAGCTTTATGATAGACCTTATTCTCAGCAGTAAGCTGATCCACCAAATACACTGTTTTCTCACTAGCCTTACACTTCTGTGTTGTCCCTCCGAATGTTGCCGTTCCTTTTCTCTGTAAATCGACGACACCTTCACCCAATGAACAAAAAGAGCCCTTTTACTCCAGAGACAGACAGACTCTTTATTCTTTTATTCAAATAGTTTAATAAATCTGATATTTAAAATTAAGGGGAAATGTTTAGTGGTAGCGGAGGCCAGAGAGGCTTCAAGATATGTGGATTAATGTAATCTGCCCATATTGATAGCGTATTTTGTCACTATTACAGAGGATTATCGATATATTATAAGGAATAATTATAAATAACGGTGAATGCTTATTAGATAGTCTGTGCTTACTGATCTCTCTACCACAAAACAAGGTTCGACGGGCGCAAACACGCGTCCGGGTTAAACCTTAATTGGATTTTGTCATTTCCGACAGGACGTACGGATCAGTTTTCTTCACTGTATATGTACTACGTTAGTACTCGGATTCGCAGTTGGCGGTCCCTCCTGTTGTAAAAAGACAAAACACTTGGAACTAAGATGTCCATGGAACATAGCTGTTTCGCTTGTTATTGAAAGAAATAACAATCATAAATAAAATATTAAATATTTTGCATCCGGTAACATTTAATATGGAATATTTTGCAGTATTAAAGATGATGGTCTGTTACAAGAAATTTAACATTTATGTCTAACGTTACATCTTCATCAATGACCCTCATAATTGACATTAAAGAAGTGCATGATCCTAGGACTTCCTTTCTTATAAATAGCTATAAATAGGGAGCTCAGTTATCATTGTATGCGACGAATTTTCTGGCTAACTTACACTACATTCTATACAACATTTTAATACAATTTTATTCTATCACTTTTGATCTTATCATTGTTGTGCCCGGAAATCTTATTCTCGGACCATTAGCTCTGCCATTCCATCTATATTCTAAGGCTAAGTATTTTATATTTCATCAGTTATCTTATTACTTTTTGGATCAAATTAATTCACTTGTCTAGAAACCACGAACAAATTTAACTGCACCGTTTTTCGGGTAAACAGTTTGGCGCCTACTGTGGGGCCTAGAAAGCCATGCAGTTAGATTGATCCTTGCCTTTTTTATTAACGTGTTTGATTATTTTGTCTTAGCAAAAATCACAAAAGAAATAGCAGATAACACCATTAACGGCACACGCAACCCTAAAATTCAAGAGGAGCAGCCTCATTTCGAGGATTCAATCAGTGACACTCGCAATGAGGGGAAGGATGCCACACCAGTGCATGACGGGCGGTACCCTCGACAGGTTCGGGAGAGGACTCCTGATGATGCTGATGAGGAGCATGTAGCGGATGCAGTGAGGGTCCTGCAAGAGCAACACGCAATTATTCTAGGCCATCTCATGCGGCAGGATCAGGTCATGCCAGAACTAATGTAGGCGCTATCAGGTGCTTCAAATAGTGCGAACAGGAAATATTTAATTCCTCCCGAGGTTCCCGCAAACCAAACAACGCAGAGAGTCGACAACAACACTCACAGGGGCGAAGTTGGATCCGATGGGGCCGGGGGGAGTAGATCCGGCCTCAACAACGATAACGATTCGTTCAAGGAGGAACTTTTGTGATACATGAAGGAAGTAAATGCCCGCTGTCACTCCTCCTTTTTACCGGTATGGCGTCCGAGCTTTTACTAAACCCTTTAGGTAGAAAAGGCTTAGTAAAACTCATAAAAGAGGTTTCCAATTTTGGAAGTGACAAAGAGAGAATTAATCAAGGAAAATTTAGAGTCACCACCTGACAATTGATTCTGGTGTGTCAGGCCACCATTTAGAACTTAGACTCAAAGCCAAGTTCATACCAGAGATTTGGGTAAGGGGGTTCATTTGACTCGGGGAGAAGGTGTTAGGCATTCCCCAAGTCCCGCGAAGGTCATGGTTGCGTACTTGATTTAGTTGGCTTTTAATACATTTGGGTTGAGATAAAACACACAGGAGGTTTGAGGTTATTCCCACCTAATAAAGAAAGAAAACCATAACTAAGATACTACTAGTTTTACTTTTAATCTATATTTACAGATGCCTCGGGGCATCCCCCGAAATATCAAATACATAAGTCTTTCAGGGCATTCCCCTGATAGATTTAACTAAGGAATGACCTCTCTCCTAAAAAAATAACAAAACGTCCTAGTATTGCCTACCCAAATGTGATCGGCCTAAGCATGCTACTAGCGAACGATGTGATAAACAAACAAATGAAATCTAAAGTAAAAATAGAAATTCAGTTCATGGTCTTATTCTTTTAATGTCTGTTTCAAGTATTTAGCCAAACCCGGTCCGAAGAATCACAAAGAAAACAAACAAAAGGTGAAATGTCATCGGAAGTGGGAATATGCGATCGCATATACCGTATGCGAATCGCATACTGCACACAAAGGGATCGCAGATCAGTATAGAGTTTTGGGCGAGGCCCAGTGTCAAGAATGCGATCCTGTTTGCGATTGCAAATCAGGTATGCGAACCGCAAATCGTGTTATGCGATGAAGAACAAGAACCCAGGTTGAGATCTGCGACGGTCAGGTCGGACATGCGGACCGCATATCAGTTATGCGGTCGCATATTCAACATTAAACGCAGATTACTTCTATGTTTTGGTTTTTGATTTTGTTAACATATGATATTGACGTCAACTGTTTTACTCTATTTGCTAAGCATGATTTGCACATATCGATTCACAGAGGCACCAATCTAGATAAACAAATATTCAAGGCTTTACTCATGCTTTATTCATCCAAATAGAGTAAACGAGAGTCAAGAGATGGACCTGGTAGAGAATTCCTACTGGTGTTGAAGATCGATATCATCTACGGGGCAGTGAACCGCGAATAGAAACTCGAACTAGCAACTCAACTCGAACCTCAGCACCTCGTTGATTGAAATCGATTTGCGAAGGAAAGTAGGAAGGTGTATGCCTCTGTTTTTGCTGGTTTTTGAAATCTTTGATGGGAAGAAGACTAAGAACTGATTTGAATCTTCCTTTTTGTGTTTTTTTTCAAGACTTTAAGCTAACTTAGAACAAAATTGAAAACTCTTCTTCTCATTTCGATTTCTCCCTATTTCTTCTTCTTATTTTTTTTTCGATTTTTCAGCCCTCATTTTTCTTCTCCAGCCCTGTGGAAATTCCCTCCCCAGAAGAAATCTCTCTCCTCCCTTGCTTTTCAAGAAAACCCACTTCTGGAAGAATCCCCTCAGAATCTGTTGGTAATGAGTGATGGAGTCGTGGGTGAGGAGTCTGTGCTTGTTGTGTATTGAGGGAATTACTCCCTGTCAGAATCCATTATTCATACGCGGCAGAGAGGATTGGGCTGGGTTATTGGATTGAATTTCTTGGGCTTTTCTCTCTCTCTTTTTTTTTTTTTTGAATTTGGACCTTACAAGTTTACCAAACTTGGGCTAGGAACAAAGCTGATTTTTAGTATATTCTTTTTTCAATTTTGTACCTAAAATATAATTAATTTTAAAGCGAATTCCTATAAAATTAAACTCAAATAATTATTTTACAAATACTATGACTTTTAGAGGAAATTCTAATGCACGGGTCAAAAATTACATGTCTACAGCTGCCCCTCTTTGACGGGAAACATGGAGTGTTTTCAGGCAAAGAATAACAAGGCATGTTTTTGACCCGACTTCTGCTTGGGGAAATCAAAACAAAAGGAGAGAGAATGTGACTGAGCCCTGGTATTTGAGCTGCCTACATATCCTTGGCTACAAAGGAATCAGGCCACGTGTAGTTCATAAGTGAGAAGGGCAATGGAGTACCGAGATGGAGAGTCGATTGGAGTGCCGTCGAAGTTCCGGTCCGCGGTTCCTTCCATTACATTAAAATAAAGGAAAGACTACATTTGAAGCAAAAGAAAAATACAAAATCCTATTTACTTCTTGTCTTGAATCTTCCTTGAATTTCTGCTCGATCCTCAATATAGAATCTGGAAAAGATGGACCCTGTTCTTCAGGGGGGTTCCTGATGTTTCTTATATTTGTGGATTTGAAATAACTCTGAAATGAATTCCCTCGTTTTTCAGGTGGGCGCCTGATTGCTGAAACTTGAATGTATTCCCTCGTTATCCAAGTGGGTGCTTGATTGCTAAAACTTGAATGTATTCCCTCGTTATCCAGGTGGGCGCCTGATTGCTAAAACTTGAAATATATTCCCTCATTATCCAGGTGGGCGCCTGATTGCTAAAACTTGGAATGTATTCCCTCATTATCCAAGTGGGCGCCTGATTGCTAACAAAGCAAACAAAACAAAGAAACTTTTGCCCCAGTTTGGAATCTGGGTACATTTGTGAGACTGCTGGGGATTTAGCTAAGCTGGAGTGTATTCCCTCGTTTTCCAGGTGGGTGCCTGATATTACCACAAAACAACAAAACAAAGAAATTTTCTGCTCCAGTTTGGAACCTCGGCATATCTGCGGGGATTGATCGAATTATGTTACCCTAAAAATTTCTAAAAATTTTAAAAAAAAAACTAAATCCCATTATCCAGGAGGGTCCTGAGAAATTTAAAATTAAAATTCCATTATCCAAGAGGGTCCTAAAAACTAAAATTAAATCCCATTGTCCAGGAGGGTCGTGAAAAGTTTAAAATTAAATTTCCATTATCCAGAAGGGTCCTGAAACTAAAAATTAAATCCCATTATCCATGAAGGTCATGAAAACTAAAAATTAAATCCCATTATCCAGGAGGGTCCTGAGAACTAAAAATTAAATCCCATTATCCAGGAGGGTCCTGAGAAATTTAAAACTATTTCCCATTATACAGGATGGTCCTGAACAACTAAAAACTAAATCTCATTATCCAGGAGGGTCCTGAGAAATTTAAAACTATTTCCCATTATACAGGAGGGTCCTGAACAACTAAAAATGATTTTACCTGAACCATGCTCTCTTCTTGGGGGAATTCTAAATAGAAACCTTTTGCCCCCCTGAGCCATGCTTTCTTCACAAGAGGGCTTTGTGGATTGATAAATTTTCATGGTTCCTGTTTCAGATAAATAAAATCTTGTTAGTTTGAAAACGTGGTGGTTAGTTTGCGGCGTCATTGCTGGGGGTCTGCTTCTGCCGGGGAATATGTTCAATTTTTAACTCTTGTTGGGGATCTGCTTCTGCTGACTGCCATGCTTCATCCTGATCAGCTGCTTTGAATGTGCAAAGAGTTGTTTGACCTTTGATTGGGACCAGATCGCACAGTCTCTGAATGACCCAAATTTCTTATCCTTACCTATTGCATTGCATTTTCATTCTGGACGCAGTTGCATCCTTGTATTTTCCAAAACTCAAAAGTCGCCTTGTTGCCTAAACTTCAATTATCTGCATATCATTCATTCCAAATCCTGTTTGTTGTGATATGCTTGGCCGAGTTCAGCTTTCCGCAATTCTGAAGTTGGTAGTAAGCTTTGAAATTCTTTCCTGCTTGTTTGTCATGGGCTAATTCAAGAGAAACTCATGAAGATTGAACTCAAAAATTAAAGTGTAATAATTTGGACAAAAGGACAAAAGGAAATTTTGGACACAGATGATTATATGAAAGAAATTTAGAAGAGAGACTTATTTGAGGGGGAACAACCAGCTCCAATGATCATGACATGAATTTTGAATTGACCAGCTTAATCCGTCCGACCAATTATATTCAGCTTCAATGGCATGAGTATATACCTAGGGGACTGACCTTTCACGGATCCCATTTCTCTTGTTGGTTTATTGTGACGACCCGACCAGTCGTCTCGTGGGTTACTGCTCTGTCTTCCCCATTTTCTGTCTCATTATGTTTCGTTATCTGTGTTTTACGTAACCAAGTTGAGTAGTTGCGTTCGGAGTGAATTTGGTAAAAAAATGAGACACTTAGTCTCTTCAAGAAGGGTTAAATCGCAAAAATCAACCGGATGTTGACTTATGAGTTAGGAGGCGCGGGTGTGAGTTCCGATAGTTCAGTTAGTTTCGGAAGGTGATTTATGACTCAGGAGTGTGATCGGAATTGGTTTTGGAGTTCCGGTGTAGAATTAGGCTTGAATTGGTGGAGTTAGTATTTTGGCGATTTCCGGTTGTTAGGCGAGATTTTGATCCGAGGGTCGGAATGGAAATCCGAGAGTTGCTGTAGCTTCGATATGTGATTTAAGACTTGCGTGAAAAATTTCGGGTCTTTAGGACAAGGTTTGGTTGGGTTTAGATCAACAGAGCGATTTAGAAGATTTTGAAATCCTTAGGCTTGAATGCGACTCGAATTGGGCGTTGAGAGGTTGTTTGAACGTTCCGAAGGTTGGAACAAGTTTGAATAATGTTATGGAGTATGTTGGCGTGTTTGGTTGAGGTTCTAGAGGCCTCGGGTGAGTTTTGGGTGGTTAAACGGACTAATTCATCGTTGGAAAAGAAAGTTGCAGAAAACCAGGTGTCGAGAATGCGGTCGCATTTCTCAAATGCGGACCGCATATCCCTCCAAGAGATCGCAAACCCAGGCAGGTTCCTGGTCAAAGTTCATGTCAGAAATGCGGTAGGAAATGCGGACCGCATATCTAACATGCGGACCGCATATCTGACATTGAGACCGCAAACTGAGACAGAAAACTGAACAAAATTTAACGTCAGGAATGCGGTCGAAAATGCGATCGCAAACCTGAAATGCGGACCGCAAACCATGCTTCATGTTGAAATTGCGTTGAAGGATAGGGCCACTTTTGCGGTGGCCACGTCAAATATGCGGACCGCATATCTGTTCTGCGACAGATATGCGATCGCATATAGGGCCAGACAGGAGTGTTTTTGTCTCGATTTTTGGCCCCTTTATAAATAAAAATCAGTGCCCCTTTGCCATGCAAAAGCCATTTTCCGTTACCCACAAAGAGAAACACCTCCAAACACTATAGAATCACAGCAAATCAACCTTAAAATCATATCCAAAGGACATTTTCTTGGACAAATTCTCAAGAGGAGGAGTTTTGACCATCTTGAACATTGTTGGAGCTATAGAGCTCGGGTTGAAGCAAGTGTTGAGGCAATTCTTGGAAGATTCCTAAGGGAAAACATCGGGGTAAGCGTTCTTGGCTTAATCTTGGTCAAAATTACCCAAACCTACTGCTATTCTAGCTTGTAATTGTGATTAAGTTGGAGAAATTGTGGCAAAACCCTAAGCTTAGATTTTAAGACTTGGAGGCTGAACCGATGTAGGAATTCGATAAATCTTGTATGGTTGAACTCGTGGGAAGATAAGGAACCCATTGGGGTGAAAAATTACTGAATTTTGAAAAGTGAGCCCGGGGCTCGGGTTTTGCTAATTTTGGGATTTCTTAGTATTTATTGATTGTTTTTGTGTGGGCTTTGTTCCCTCAACATATTGTGACATATTAGTTCTAATTTTGGATAGATTCGACGCGCGGGGAGGCCAATTCAAAGGGCAAAGGCGTCGCGGGCTAAGAATTTAGCCGGTTCGAGTTGAGTAGTGATTGTAAATGATATTCTGAGGGTTTGAAACCCCCGATTACACATCGTAGTGCTATATGGAGGTGAGGCACGCGCTCGATGATGAGCGTGGGGTCGTTTACTACTGGGGATTGTGACTTGGTCCGTCCCGATTGATGATTTTTACTATATATTTGATTGAAACTTATTTGATATTATCATGAATTGGGCTGATTGCCATATTTGGGCTTCGTGGCGGTTATTTGAACCCTTGAGGTGTAGTTATCACTGTTTCCTTACTGTTTGGTTTATTACTTGAACTTATTCATGTTGTTTTCCACTGTTTTTACAAAATAGCCATTTTTACTCAGTTTTGAGATTTAAATGACATTTTAAATGATATAAATGGATAGGGTGGCACGCCGCCATGGGAATATGATATAAATAGATCGGGTGGGACGCTGCCAAGGGATCAGGTGGCACGCCGCCACGGGATCGGATGGCACGCCGCAACGAGATATGATATTGCGCTTGGGACGTAAGGGGCCCCTCCCTGAGTCTATACACCCCCAGTGAGCGCAGGGTACCTAGAGATATTACAGTTGGTAACAATGACAACTGTAGGTTACAGCTGGTAACAATGACAACTGGTAACCAGAGCTGTGAGATTGATACTGAGCCCAAGGATATTACAGTGCGTAACAATGATAACTGTAGGTTACAGTTAGTAACAATGAAAACTGGTAACCAGAGCTGGGAAGATTTTTAAATGATTTCTTACTGATTTACTATTTTCAAATAATGGTTTACTGCTTCATTATGCATTGCCTTGTGCTCTACGTGTTTCCTTACTTTCAGTCATTATTTATATGTATTACTCACTGAGTTGGAAGTACTCACATTACTCCCTGCACCATGTGTGCAGATTCAGGCGTTATTGTTTTCGCTCCGAGGCATTGACTACGATTGTCAGAGCGGTGGCTCAGAGACTACGAGGTAGCTGTTGGCGTCCGCAGCCCCGTATCTCTTTATATTGTTATTTCCACTTTCTTCAAACAATTGTGCCAGAGATATTGTAATAGTAATCTTGTTATTAGGATTTCATTAGTTGCTCATGACTTTGTAACACCCCGGTTTCGGGCTGTTGTTGGGATAGTTCACTATATATATATATTTTTTCTTTTTCCGCAAATGACTGTTATTAAACTGTGTTGTGTTGTTCTCTTGTTAAATTTATTGCTTAAAATGAGTTATGTTTTGAATTGGCTGGCCTTGTCTTCACGAGAGGCGCCATCACGATCGGGTTTGGGATTCGGGTCGTGACAGCTTGGTATCAGAGCCTAGGTTACATAGGTCTTACGAGTCATGAGCGGGTTTAGTAGAGTCTTGCGGATCGGTACGGAGACGTCTGTACTTATCTTCGAGAGGCTGCAGAACCTTTTTAGGAAAATTCCACATTCTCGAAATTCTTGTCGTGCGAACTTGTTGATCCAAGTACTAAAAACTCTGCTATCATGTTCTCTCACAGATGGTGAGGACGCGAACTACTGGACGAGGTGGACGACCACCAGTACCACCCGCTGAGGCCACCAGAGGTCGTGGACGCGGTCGTGGTCGTGGTAGAGGCAGAGCGGCGAGAGCAGCATCTGTTCATCCACCAGTTGCCCCAGCTCAAGAACAGGCTCCAGCAGCACCAGTTCAGGCACCAGCTGTGCTTATCGCTATTCCAGGTCTTCAGGAGACCTTGGCTCAGATATTATCTGTTTGCATTGGCTTGGCTCAGGCGGTTTCAGCCACCACAGCCGCAACTACTTCACAGGCCGGTGGAGGCAATCAGACTCCAGTTGCCCGTACGCCTGAGCAGGTAGTGCAGGGACTTCAAATGCCGGGGGCACCTCCAGCCTAGCCAGTTGCACCAGCTTAGGAATTCATAGTACCAGTTATGCCAGATGATGAGCAGCGTCGTCTTGAGAGGTTTGGCAGACTCCAGCCTCCGTCATTCAGTGGTGCTGAGGGCGAGGATGCCCAGGGTTTTCTTGACAAGTGTCAGCGAATGCTCTGGACAGCCGGAATTCTTGAGTCTAGTGGTGTGGTATTCACCACCTTTCAGTTTACGGGAGCTGCCTTTAATTGGTGGGAGGCGTATGAGAGGCGTAGGCCGGTTGATGCAGCGCCCCTTACTTGGCAGTAGTTCTACGCTCTTTTCTTGGAGAAGTATGTGCCGCAGTCCCGCAGAGAGGAGCTGCGCAGACAGTTTGAGTGGCCGTGACAGGGGGATATGACTGTGTCACAATATGAGTCAAGGTTTTCTGAGTTGGCTCGACATGCTGTCTGGATGGTTCCGACTGATCGTGAAAGGATCAGGAGGTTTGTGGATGGCCTTAACTATCATCTCCGTATCCTTATGACCAGGGAGAGAGTATTGGGTGCTACCTTCGAGGAGGTGGTGGATATAGCTCGCGAGATTGAGACGGTTCGTCGTTAGGAGCGAGTGGAGAGGGAGGATAAGAGGCCTCGAGGATCGGGCAGTTACAGCAGTGCTCTTTCGAGGGGCTAGTTTCGGCAGGGTAGAGGCCGTTCTTTCAGGCCTGCTCAGCCAGCCCGTCCAGATTATCGTGAGGCATCTGCAGGTCATGGTTATCATGGGTTGCAGTAGGGTCAATCATTACTTAGCGCCCTTCCAGCCCATGCTCCGTCGGCCCAAGGTCCTTCTATGCCGAGTGCATTTGCTAGAGCACCAGGGAGCTGTTATGAGTGTGGCGAGATAGGCCACGTGCGGGGGCAGTGTCCTCATTTTGCTGCTAGATCGTCCTAACCGAGGGGTCAGCCCTCGACTTCTGCTCCAGTTACCTTACCACCAGCCCAGCCAGCTAGGAGTGGAGGTCAGGTAGCCAGAGGTCGCCCCAGAGGGGGAGGTCGAGCAGGCGGTGGCCAGGCTCGATTCTACGCTATTCTAGGCAGGACAGATGCCAGTGCTTCGGACGCCATTATTACAGGTATTATTTTAGTCTGCCACAAAGATGCCTCTGTATTATTTGATCCCGGTTCCACCTATTCATATGTGTCCTCATATTTTGCCCATTATTTGGGTATGCCCTGGGAGTTTCTTGCTTTACCTGTTCATGTGTCTATCCCGGTGGGCGATACTGTTGTTGTAGACCTTGTGTACCAGTCGTGTGTAGTAACTATTGGGGGTCTGGAGACCCGAGTGGACCTATTGCTACTAAGCATGGTAGATTTTGATGTCATTTTGGGAATGGGTTGGCTATCTCCATGTCGTGCTATTTTAGACTGTCATGCTAAGACAGTTACTTTGGCCATGCCGGGGGTGCCGCGGATCAAGTGGCGTGGCGTGACTGATTATATTCCTAGTAGGGTGATATCATACTTGAAAGCGCAGCATATGGTTGGAAATTGCCTTGCATACCTAGCGTTTGTGAGGGATGTTGGAGCTGATACTCTCAAATTACACCTTAAGAAGAGTGTAAGCGGTCGGTGTCAAATATAATAACCCAACGAGGTTGGGGTCGAATCTCACAGGGAATAGGTGTGAAACGTTTATCTAATTAGTGTAATACTTGACTAAGTCGTAATTCTATTAAGTAATTGTAATAAAAAAGGAATATTGAACTTAAATGTAAACAAAAATTGATTGCAATATTGTGAATGTGAATAATATAAATAAAAGAAATCAAGGTTGTATTCCCCTTAATGTAGTAGAATGCTCTTGATATTAATATTGAATATTTCCAACGGAAACTTTTGATATGCAATTGATGTTTAATTTACTATCCAATATTTCTCAATAATTGGATAATATATCCTCCTTATGATTTTTCCAAATACAAAAGAGTTGTGATTAAGAACAATCAATTAATGCCAAATTAAAACCGACTTATTCCTAAGCGATTTTATTAAACAAGGTTTAAAGCCTTGAGTCATTGTTATTTACTTTTACCAAATTCTATCCCACTTTCCCAAGCAAAGATAGAATTAATTGGCGTTCGTTAATGTTTGCAACCATTAACAATTGTTGAAGAATAAGAAGTAAATAAATATCAATCATTTGTTGAAATCATATTCAATATCAAAATCTCAATAACATTGTACCCATCTAGGGTTCACAACCTTAGTGTTTAAATTTAGCTACTCATGCTAAACATTGAAGAATAAAGAATAGTAATTGTCATCATCTTACAAAATAGAAGGTAATTGGTCCCAAAAGCTTCCAAAAATTCAAACTAGTTAATTGCCCGTACTTTGTACTCTCAATTCTCACAAGTTGTCCCTCACAAAACCTTATTAAACCTATTTATAGAGGCCCAAAACCCGAGGCAAATTTCGAACTGGTTTGCCCCTGCTGTAATAATGCGGACCGCATTTCTGTCGCAAAACAGAAATGTGGACCGCAAATCTTCATTGACTGTCGCAGATTTCACCCAAGAGTTTTGCCTTCATCGCATTTTGGTTTGCGGTCCGCATGTTGATTATGCGATCACGAAATGCGATCGCATTCTTCACTCTGATTTTCACCCAGAAACTCTGTTTGCGTTTGCAATTTCACATTGCTATTTTGCGGTTCGCATTCTTGTTTTGCGGTCGCATTTGCGACCGCATTCTCGGCATGAAGAATTGCCCAGAGTTCTGTCCTTGTTTGCGATCTGTTTGTGAAATATGCGGTCCGCATGTGCTATTTGCGACCGCATACTCACATTTGTGATGCTCTTAACTTCTTTTCTTGTTTTCAGTTGGCTTTTGAACTCTTTTCTGTACTTCTGGGTCCTTACACTCGATGTACTGCAATTACACTAAAATTACATATCAGTAGAATTTGCACGTAAAATAAGTTAAACATTAAGAAAATAGTATCAAAATGTGCCGAAATTACTCGGCACATCAACACCCCCAACTTAAACTCTTGCTTGTCCTCAAGCAACTAAAACGATACTATCCTAGTCTAGACTCTACTCATCAAACATGAAACAATACTGACTATGGACGGTCTTTGTTGTTAGTATCTCAAGTATATCTCTTTGAACACTGTACCCTCCTTGAATCATCAGTATATTCAAGGACAACTAATCAGATCGTGAACTTTGAGCCTCAACAAAGTAACTAAAGGCTACCTTCAACTGAATACACTTATGCTTTACTCAAAACTCAACTTTCTATCAACCTAGCAGTTTATGTGCCCTCACTGGAAAGAAAGTCCCACTCTCACAATATTTATCCTAGCAATACAAAGGGACTAAAATGCAAATACACTCACTCTCAGAACAAAATTTCAAGTGTCGCCACACGCCATACCATAGGCTTGCCCTTATTTTAATTCGTCACCTAGTTCTAAGCACACTCGGTTGGGAATCACATAAGGACTTTGTAAGCTTGTAATGTAGGTTTAAGGAAGGGTAGGATATATATTTAGATACGAGTGGCTACATCCTCCTTGAACACTAATTACATTCTTCTTTCTTTTAACATTTTGCTTCTTTTCAACCCCATAGCCTCAATGGCGTTTAGTTCCCACATTGGACCCACCTTAAATACCTCTCTAATCTATTTCAAAACTCCATTATTGCAAATACATACATAACCATTTATGATTTTTTTTCTGTTTCTTTTCTCTTTCTTTTTCTTTTCTTTTCTTTTTTTTTCTCTTTTTTTTTTCTTTTCTTCTTTGGAGATTTCATAAATTCACATTAGCACTTTGAGGTATAGGCTCTCACCTTCACTTCACAGCCTTATCCATTTCCATTTTAACCCACACCCCCAACTTAGGCTTTTAGCCATATTCTCAATGTTCAAGGAGGAACGGGTTCAAAAGAGATCATTGTTTTACGATCGAGAAATGTTTGTAATGCGGAGGCCAAGGAAAAGGCTAAAAGGCTCAAATGGGGAACTAGTGATATTATTTATACACGGGTAGGCTAAAAGAGGCTAAAAAGGTTTCATACATAAAGAAAGAATGCCTAAGATCCAGTCTCCAACTCAGTGTACTTATAATAAGCGTCGAAAAACCAACCGGGCAAGTTCTAGATGGCAGAAGCAACAAAAGAATTATTCAAACAAGGAGCTCACACACATTGGCACATAAACCGTTCGGTTAACATAATTTACAGCTTTAGAGTTCACATTTGGTCACTCGAGGCTTTCCTCGTGTATACATACACGATTCTAGGTAGACCTAGAGTTACAGAGTGAGCCTCAAATTCACATCATTGATTTGTTAACAAGGGTATAATCTACACACAGATTTACATACTTGATACTAAACAAATTCACCATCCTGGTCAATATATCTCATATTAATAAGCCCGGTTCTACTATTACACCCTTGAAAAAGAACCCGGCAAAGAAAAACAAGGGGATTTTATTGACAAACTTCATTTCACTAACTATTTAATTACAACAGCATATATACATAAATCATTAATCATTACTACATATTGTACAATTATCAACGTCGCTAAACATGCCAGAAAATAGATCATATACACAGATACACAGATAAGGCTACCACCCCCAACTTAAATCATGCATTGTCCCTAATGCATAAGAAAAAAAATAGAGTGCAAGGGGCTCCCTGGGGCGCATTTGCGCGAAGAGATGCAGTAGCCTAGGTCTCCTCCGGAGTTGTAGGAGGGTTATGAGACTGATCTGGAGCAGGTTGTGGGGCCGTTGAGCTGCTAGCTTCGCCCACTGGTGGCTGTGTGGCTGATGAGTCTGCAAGGGCAGCCACTTCCGCTAGCGATTGCTGTATGGCCCTCTCAATGTCTGCTTGCTCTTCTTCTTCCTCCACAGTTGGCGCAGCAATTGCTTTGCCCTTTTCCTTAGGGTCATCACCCTCATCGGACCCTGAACTTGCATCCTCTAATTCTTCCCCTTCGAATTCTGATGACTGCCCTGATGTCTCGTCATCAGTAATATCTACCGGTACTGGAGGAGCGGGAGGATGAGACACTTTAGCAGACGAAGGTGCGATGTCTGCCATTAGCGCCGTGAAGTCTAGGCCCAAGTCTGGTGCAGCAATGTCAGCACCCTGGTCACCCTCATTGGGGAGGAGAGATGCTATGTCGAACTCCAGATTTTGCATTTTCTGGAGTTCGGTCTTCATGGATTTTACTTCCTCCCTCAGCTGGGGTAAAACCCTAACCTCACCTCTTTCAATCTGTTCAACCCTAGACTCAAGCTTGTGCAACCAATCTCCGAACAATGATTGTTGTTGTTGGAGAGCGGTCACTAACATTTGAATCGCAGTCGGGGCCTGTTTGATCAGGTGGGGCAGGGTTTTCAAGAGTTGGTCCACCTTGGAATTTGCGTGATGTGAAATTAGACCGAGTCTTGAAAGGGCTGGCATTGTTGAGGAAGATGGACCAGTGGTAGATGGAGGTGCAGTCTCTGCAGCAGCAGTGGAGGTTTCTGGATCTTGGGGAGATAGTAGATTTTGGGAGCCAATGTCCTGAATTGGGGTCTCTGGTGGGGCTGCAGAATCACTGATACGAGTGATATCAATATCCTGTGTAGACTTTCCGAGTTTGTCTGCTTGTGGCAATAAAGGAACATTCACCTCTTGGCAAAGGGTAGTGATCAAACTCGGAAAGGGAAGTGATGTGGCCCGCTGCGTTGCCCGGATGCCAATCTCCTGGAAAATGAGATTCCCCACATCAATTTTAATACCAGTCATAATACACGCAATGAGAAGTGCTTTCTCAATGCTGATATCCGTTTCGTTCCTGGACGGTATTAAATGGGAGGTGATGAAGTTTAGCCAAAATTTTCCCTCCCTTGTGAGGTCCTCTTTATAAATTTTCTTTCCAGGGTTAATCTAGGCAGGAGTCCCCTTGGCAATAACAGACGCTATCCATCCACGTTCTTGTTCTCTGTTGGAGTACTTGGCATCGTACTCACCTGTGCCTGATTCCCAATCGGGGAAATAAAGTTCATTAATATGCTCACTGTCGCAAAACACAGCCTTACCCCGAATGTGGACGATGCCGGTGAATATTCTGTTGTGTCTATGGTACCCCGTTCGTGAAGCTCCGTAAGACGCATAGAATTCCCGGACCATTGACTCATTGTATTCTTTGGGGTCCGTAGTGAAGTACTCCCATTTTCTCGTTTTGATGTTTTCGAGAATATGAGGGTATTGTTCCTGTAATCCGTTCAAGCTTAACTTTTTCTCCCCTAAGATTTTCCTTTTTGTTAGCCCTTCCCTGAACAATGTTCTGGAACCTTCAACCTGGAATCGAAGCTGAAGGTCATCACCGCATTTCCATCTAGCCTCAGCCACTAAATCGACTTCCGGTAAGCGTTCCTCCTCATCAGACTAGGAGGTGCTCGGCACATTTGATTTCACTCTTACCCGTTTGGGTTGTGCTGAGGTAGAAGCGGATGCTGGTTTTCTCTTTACGGAGTGCTTTTAGGCTGCCATATCTGCATGAATAGGATATGTAAGCAACATTATCATCATTAGAGAAAAGCAAAACAGGAATAATCAACAAAAACTTATAGAAATGCGACGTGGTTTGCGGTCGCATATCCACTATGCGTGCAAGGCAGATGTCATTCTGCGGTGGATTATGCGAATCGCATAACCACTATGCGATTCGCATAACCATCGCAGAATGTCTTTATGCATAGGCCTGTTGGATACACACAAATGCGGTCGCATACTCATCGCAAAGCGAGATATGCGATCGCATATTCACCACAGAAATTACTGGAGCTAACCAAATGTTCTGGCCGTGTTTGCTGTGGCTTTGTGGTCTGCATAGCTATTATGCGATTGCAAAGTCACCGCATTTATTGTCTTCCTCAGATACCTAGGGTTTAGGGATGCGGTCAAAGTGCGGTCCACATTTTGATTTTGTGGACCGCAAATACCTTAAGATACACAAGTATGTTCATCCCTCAAGAATTAAAACCCTAGATTCTTGTCTTCCACCCCCAAAAATTCAAAAACTCCATTGAAACATCAAACCTAATCTTCAAAATTAAAATTTAACATATGGCAAAGGTTGAACATACCTATGAAGAAGATTTGAGGACTTAGGACAACTATTAATAGGCTCTTTGATGTTTGGTAAGCTTACAATTTACTTTTCTCCGATGATGTCTATCGACGGTCGTTCTATGTTGTGTTCTCTCTTCTCTTTTTCTCTTTTTTTTATTTTTATTTTTATTTTTTTTTATTTTTTTATATATACTTAGACTAAAGGATTTAGAAGAGGAGGGAATGCGAACACGTACCTGGCAGTATGCGATGGTTAAGTCGTTGCATATTGTAAATGCGAATCGCATAATAGGTTACCTCACCGCATTGATATCGTACTTTTAAACCAAATTCTCAGTCCTTGTTTGCGGTGAGAATGCGGATCGCATAACTCAAATGCGATCCGCGAACTGCTATGCTTCGTCGCATTTATGCCAGTTATGCTAACTCAACTTTCTGCTTCAGTTTGCGGCACAAATACGGTTTGCATATTGAAAATGCGATCGCATTTGTGTAGCATTTGTCACATTGTTGTTTTTTTTTCTACAGTTCCACGAACTCGTTTTCAATTTCTATGTCCTTTTGTCAAATTCCTGCATCTTAACACATCCTTGAAATAGCCCTAAGTACAATTATGATATTAAAACTTAAATAAAGATAAAACTACAAACAAAAGTAAATGTTACCACACATGGGTTGCCTCCCATGAAGCGCTTGATTTAACGTCGCGGCACGACGAAGCTAAGACGCCTCTGCAATCATTCCAAGGTTGGGCTTGGACCATCCTTTAGAGCCAGCTCCTCTACCAAATGTTTCTCTCCATCCGCTCCCAAGTAGTGCTTGATTCTTTGCCCGTTTACCTTGAAGGTTCGGAGCCCATCCTCCGATGCTAATTCAACAGCTCCAAAAGGAGAGACATCAACAACTTTAAATGGTCCAGACCATTTAGTCTTTAGTTTCCCCGGAAATAGTTTTAGTCTTGAATTGAACAGCAATACCAGATCCCCTGCCTTGAACTCTCTTTTTAAGATCTTTTTGTCATGGACGAATTTCATTCTTTCTTTATATACTGCTGCACTTTCATATGCGTGAAGACGGAACTCCTCCATTTCATTTAATTGTGCTAGCCTTAGAGCTCCAGCCTCCGCCCAGTCCATGTTTAATCTTTTTAAGGCCCACGTAGCCTTATGCTCAAGTTCTACAGGTAAATGGCACGCTTTTCCGAAGACTAGTCGATAAGGGGATGTACCGATAGGGGTCTTGTACACTGTACGGTATGCCCATAGAGCATCATCTAGCTTCTTTGACTAGTCGGTCCTGTTTGCATTCACCGTCTTTGCTAGAATGCTCTTTATCTCCCTGTTGGATACCTCAACTTGACCGCTCGATTGTGGATGATAGGGTGTGGCAACCTTATGCTTGACCCCATACTTGTCAAGGAGACCTTTAAAGACTCTGTTACAGAAATGCAAACCCCCATCACTGAGAATGGCTCTCGGGGTGCCAAACCGGGTGAAAATATTCTTCTTTAGAAATGCGGTCACACTCCGAGCTTCGTTGTTTGGTAAAGCAACGGATTCTACCCATTTGGACACGTAGTCCACAGCCACTAAGATGTATTTCATCCCACATGAGCTTATAAAAGGGTCCATGAAGTCAATACCCCAAACGTCAAATAGTTCGATTTCCATCACAAAGTTCATAGGCATCTCATGCCTCCTAGAAATTGGGCCCTGTCGTTGGTATTGGTCACAAGACTTTACCAACTGATTAGCGTCCTGATAAATGGTTGGCCAGTAATAACCACATTCCAAGATCTTTGCTACCGTTCTATTCCCCCCATGATGACCCCCAACCGGTGCGTCATGGCAAGCTTTCAGAATTTGTAGCATCTCTTCCTCAGGCACGCATCTCCTAATTATGTTATTCGCACAGACACGAAACAAGAAAGGTTCTTCCCAATAATAGTTTCGACAATCCCTCAAGAACTTCTTCTTTTGGTAAAATTCCAACCCTTTCGGAATAAGATCGCTGACTGTGTAGTTAGCGATGTCTGCATACCACGGTGCAAAGGAATTGGATAATGCTAGTATTTGTTCATCAGGAAATGCATCATTGATTTCCAGCTCTCCTTTTTGTCTCCCCGATTCTTCAATTCTAGATAAGTGATCTGCCACTTGGTCTTGTGTTCCCTTTCGATCCATAACTTCAAAATCGAACTCCTGCAGCAGTAAAACCCAACGGATTAGTCGCGACTTTGCATCTTTCTTCGCCATCAGATAACGGAGAGCTGCATGATCGGTGTACACAATTACTTTAGAGCCTAGTAGATATGTACGTAACTTCTCGAAAGCATACACAATGGCTAACAGTTCTTGTTCATTTACGGTGTAATTCATCTGCGCCCCATTAAGTGGTTTGCTAGCATAGTATATTGGGTGAAGAACTTTATTGTGTCTTTGTCCCAGCATAACTCCAATAGCTACACTACTGGCGTCACACATTAGTTCAAAAGGAAGAGACCAATCAGGTGTGACAATAATGGGTGCCGTGGTGAGCTTTGTCTTCAGTTCCTCAAAAGCTTTGAGGCAATTCTCATCAAAAACGAACTTGGCATCCTTCTCAAGAAGTTTACACATGGGATTTGCAATCTTTGAGAAGTCCTTAATGAAACGCCTGTAGAATCCGGCATGCCCCAAAAAACTACGTACACCTTTTACGGATGTGGGTGGAGGAATCTTAGAGATGATTTCTATTTTAGCTTTATCCACCTCTATGCCACGCCTTGAGATTTTATGTCCCAGAACAATACCTTCATCCACCATGAAGTGGCATTTTCCCCAATTTAGTACAAGGTTTGTCTCTTCGCATCGCTTTAGCACTTGTTTCAGATTCTTCAGGCAATGCTCAAAAGTTTTACCAACTATCGAAAAATCATCCATAAAAACCTCAAGGAAATCCTCTACCATATCGGAGAAAATAGACATCATACATATCTGAAAGGTAGCTGGAGTGTTGCATAAGCCGAACGGCATCCGGCTAAAAGCGAATGTGCCATATGGGCATGTGAATGTAGTCTTTTCCTGGTCCTCCAAACCGATATTAATCTGATTATAACCGGAGTATCTATCAAGGAAGCAATAGAAGGACTTTCCCACTAGCCGATCCAGCATTTTATCAGTAAAAAGCATAGGGAAATGGTCCTTGCATATGGCGCTATTTAGTTTCCTGTAGTCCATGCACACTCTCCATCCAGTTACAGTTCTCGTAGGAATAAGCTCGTTCTTCTCATTTTTGATCACAGTCATGCCTCCTTTCTTTGGCACGCATTACACTGGGCTCACCCATGAACTATCAGCAATTGGATAGACTACCCAAGCGTCCAGCCATTTGATTATCTCTTTCTTCACCACTTCTTGCATTGACGGATTCAGCCGTCGTTGATGCTCCACACTCGGTTTTGTCCCACTTTCTAATTGAATCTTATGCTCACAAATTCCAGCAGGGATCCCCCGAATGTCCGCAATTGTCCAACCAATGTCTTGTCTATGCTCCTTCAAAACTTTTAGCAACTGTTCCACCTGCACATCATTCAACAATGAAGAAATAATTACTGGTAAAGTATTATTTAAGCCAAGAAATTTATACCTCAAATGCGTAGAAAGTGGTTTCAGCTCAATTGAGGTGGTTTGATAATGGATGGCTTTGCAGGAGGTGTAGCTCTATTCTCCAAATCAAGGGAAAGTTTCGGTGGAGTATACGAGTAGGAGCCACGTCCCTCTAATGCATTCACCGACTCCATAAAGCCATCCATGTCATCACCATCGAAATTTACTAAGATAGCTGCCAATGCTTCACCTAAGCAGTGCTCTTCCATCTTTATCTCCACAGCATCATCTACTTCATCAACAATACTAATCACTGAAATGCTCTGGAAGGTAACTTCTTCGTTGTTCACTCGGAATTTAATTTCATTACGCTCCGAATCCATAAGGGCTCTTCCAGTAGCTAAGAATGGTCTCCCCAATATAACAGGGATTTCCTTGTCCACAGCACAGTCAAGAATTACAAAATCAGCTGGTATATGAAATTTCTCAACTTTCATAATCACGTCATCTACAATACCAACTGGTCTCTTGATTGAACGGTCAGCCATCTACAACCTCATGCTCGTCGGCCTTGGCATTCCCAATCCAGCTTGTTTGTAAATGGCAAGTGGCATAAGATTGATGCTGGCCCCATTGTCACAAAGTTCCTTTGCAAAGTCGCGCACTCCTATAGTGCACGGAATAGTAAATGCTCCCGGGTCTTCTTTCTTATGGATTGGATTTGTAGCAATAATAGAGCTAACCCGGTGAGTCATATTCACCACCTCATTCTTGGTGGTTCTCTTCTTCGTGATCAAATCTTTTAGATACTTAGCAAAATCGGGCATTTCTTGAAAAGCCTCCAAGAACGGTATATTCACAGATAATTGCTTGAGAATATCATAGAACTTCTCAAACTTGCTGTCGTCAACTCTTCTCGCAAGTCTCTGAGGGAAAGGAGGAGGGGGTCTAGGAATCGGCGGAAGAATGTTTGATGTTTCTTCTGCCTTTTCCTTCATCCCTTCTCGGGTCTCATCTCGGTTTTGCACAACCTCTGGAGTTTTAATGACTTCAGCAACATTAGGTTCTTCAACTTCGACTCCTTTTTCAAGTTCTTCCACATCAACTGCTTGCTCATTCTTTTCTTGCAATATCTTACCACTCCTGGTAGTGATAGCCATGATATGGGAAGTTGGGCCACTTCCACTTCCCTTTGGATTAGCAATCATATCACTAGGGAGTGTTCCCTTCTACTGTGGATATTGCTCACGAGAAAGATCTCTCATTTGCAATTCCAGCTTTTGAATCGCCGCAGTGTGAGAGCCAACCAACTCAGTCATGTTCTTCATGGAATTATCAGACTTTTTTTGATTTTGTAGTATCCTTTCAAGCATGCTCTCCAATTTAGACTCACTAGAGGATCCCTGATTCGAATACTGACCCTTTGGAGGAACATAAGGGTTGGAACTTTGATTGGAAAAATTGTTATTGCTGTTCCAGTTTCCTTGATTAGAGCCACTTTGGTCGTTTCGCCATTGATGTTGACCTTGCCCTTGCGGGTTTGGTCCCCATTAATTTTGAGAGCCTTGACCTTGGTACTGCTGCCTTTGGTAACCTCCTTGAGAATTATTAACATAATTTGCCTCTTCATAATCATCATTTTGTAACGGCTGCACATTCTCAACCACATTCACTTTCTTCTTCTGATTCTCCGTGAAGAGCTTTGTTAATACATCGACATTTGTGGCAAGTTCTGCAATCAGTTGGTCTCGTTCTTGATTTTCCTTGATCAAATTGTTCATCGAAGGAGAGACAATTGCAATTCCACCTGTGGAATCTTCAGAGTGTCAAGCTTGGTTGTGTTTTGCCATTTTATCTAAGATCTGAGTCACCCTAGCGAGGGTTTTATCCATAAAAGATCCAGCAGCTGCATTCTTCGCTATTGATTGGTTCATAGGATCCAAACCCATGTATAATTTTTCCAACAAGATGGAATCTGGAAAACCATGGTTTGGAGACCTCACCAAGTATAATTTGAAGCGATCCCACGCTTTATGTAACTGTTCGCCAGGTAGTTGCTTAAAGAAGAAAATCTTGTCCCTGAGCTCGGATTTCTTGCTTTGTGGAAACCATTTTGATAAGAAATCTCGGACAAGTTTAGGCCATGAACGTATAGAATTTGGAGGAAGATTCTGGAGCCATTTCCTCGCATCCCCAGCTAGGGAATACTTAAAGCATCTCAACCTCAAGGTATCGTCGGAGACATGATTCTGCTTATGCATCGCACAAACACCTAAGAAATTTCTGAGGTGCTGTGTTGGATCATCATCAGTGGAATTTCTAAAAAAATCCCTCCACTTTTAGCATCAGAATTAATCCATGTTCCACTTTGAAGGTAGCAGCACCAATAGCAGGAGGTACAAACGCGTTTGTATCCTCAATATACTCCTCAATGTCTGCAAAAGGATTTCCTTCCTCCTGTATCTCCACATCATCTTCATGGTCTAACACATCTCCCTGTCAACACCAAACACAACAAACAACGTGTAATAGAGTAGAATTAGACGTAAAGTAAAGTATACACTAATTAGTAATTTCAGAACCGTATTCCTCGGCAACGGCGTCAAAATTTGATACGCTCAAATTACACCTTAAGAATAGTGTAAGCGGTCGGTGTCAAATATAATAACCCAACAAGGTTGGGGTCGAATCCCACAGGGAATAGGTGTGAAACGTTTATCTAATTAGTGTAATACTCACCTAAGTCGTAATTCTACCAAGTAATTGTAATAGAGAAATGTATTGAATTTAAGTTTAAAAGAAGATTGATTGCAATATTGTGAATGTAAATAATATAAATTAAAGAAACCAAGGTTGTGTTCCCCTTAATGTAGTATAATGCTATTGGTATTAATATTGTATAATTCCAACGGAAGACTTTCTTGATATGCAATTGATGCCTAATTTACTACCCAATATTTTTCAATAGTTGGATAATATGTCCTTTTTATGATTTTCCCAAATACAAAAGAGTTGTGATCAAGAACAATCAATTAATGCCAAATTAAAATCCACATATTCCTAAGCGATTTTTTTAAACAAGGTTTAAAGCCTTGAGTCTTTGTTATTTACTTCTACCAAATTCTAACCCACTTTTCCAAGCAAAGATAAAACTAAATGGCGTTTGTCAATGTTTGCAACCACTAACAATTGTTTGAAGAATAAGAAGTAAATAAATATCAATCATCCGTTGAAACAATATTCAATATTAAAATCTCAATAACATCATACCCATCTAGGGTTCACAACCTTAGCATTTAGAATTAGTTACTCATGCTGAAAATTGAATGAGAAAGAATAGTAATTGTCATCATCTTACAAAATAGAAGGTAATTGATCCAAAAAGCTTCCAAGAATTCAAACTAGTCTAAGCCGTGTACTTTGTGCTTTCAATTATGACAAGATATCCCTCACAAAACCCTATTAAACCTATTTATAAAGGCCCAAAAACCGAGGCGAAGTTCGGACTAATTTGCCCCTCCTGTTAATAATACGGACCGCATTTCTGTCACAAAACAGAAATGTGGTTCGCAAATCTTTTTCCTCCATTGAATTTCTAACCCAAGGATTTTGCCTTCATCACATGCTGTAATTGCGGTTCGCATATCGATTATGCGATCGCATTCTTCATCCTGATTTTCACCCAGAAACTCTGCTTGCGTTTGCGATTTCACAGTGCAAGTTTGCGGTTTGCATTCTTGTTTTGCGGCCGCATATGAGACCGCATTCTCAACGTGAATCAGTGCCTAGAGTTCTGTCCTCGTTTGTGATTTGGTTGTGAAATATACAGTTCGCATATGCTGTTTGCGACCGCATATTCACATCTGCGATGCTGTTGGATTCTTTTCTTGTCTTCAGTTGGTTTTTCGAGCTCTTTTCCGTGCTTTTGGGTCTTTACACTTGATGTACTGCAAATACACTAAAATTACATAAGTATCGATGGAATTTGCACGTAAAACAAGTTAAAATCTAAGCAAGTAGTATCAAAATGTGCCGAAATTACCCGGCACATCAACACCCCCAACTTAAACTCTTGCTTGTCCTCAAGCAACTAAAATGATACTATCCTATTCTAGACTCTACTTACCAAACATGAAACAATACTGACTATGGACGGTGTTTATTGTTAGTATCTCAAGTATATCTCTTTGAATACTTTACCCTCCCTGAGTAATTAGTATATTCAAGGACAACCGATCAGCTTGTGAACTTTGAGCCTCAACAAAGTAACTAAAGGCTACCTTCAGCTGAATGAACTTATGCTTTACTCAAAACTCAACTTTCTATCAACCTCGCAGCTCATGTGCCCTCACTGGAAAGAAAGTCCCACTCTCACAATATTTATCATAACAATACAAAGGGACTAAAGTGCAAATACACTCACTCTCAGAATAAAATTTCAAGTAACCACATGCCATACCATAGGCTTGCCCTTATTTTAATTCGTCACCTACTTCTAAGAACACTCGGTTGGAGATCACATAAGGACTTTGTAAGCTTGTAATGTAGGTTTAAGTAAGGGTAGGATAACTATTTAGATATGAGTGACTACATCCTCCTTGAACACTAATTTCATTTTTTGTTCTTTTTACACTTTGCTTCTTTTCAACCCTATAGCCTCAATGGCGTTTAGTTCCCAAAGTGGACCCGCCTTACATACCTCTCTAATTTCTATCAGAGCTCCATTATTGTAAATACATATATAACTATTGTCTTTTTCTTTTCTTTTTTTTTTTGGGAGCTCTCACCCTCACTTCACAGCCTTATCCATTTTCATTTTGATCCACACCCCCCAACTTAGGCTTTTAGCCCTATTCTCAATGTTCAAGGAGGAATGGGTTCAAAAGAGATAGTTGTTTTACGAAAGGGAAAGGTTTGTAATGAGGAGGCCAAGGAAAAGGCTAAAAGGCTCAAATAGGGTACTAGTGATATTTTTTATGCACAGGTAGGCTAAAAAGGCTAAAGAGGTTTCATAAATAAACAAAGAATGCCTAAGATCCTCTCTCCAACTCAGTGTAATTATAATAAGCGTCGAAAAACCAACCGGGCAAGTTTTAGATGGCAGAAGCAAACACAAGAAATATTCAAACAAAGAGCTCACACACATGGCACACAAACTGTTTGGTTAACATAGTTTACAACTTTAGAGTTAACATTTTGCCACTCGAGGCTTTCCTCATGTATAAATACATGACTCTAGGTGGACCTAGAGTTACAAAATGAGCCTCAAGTTCACACAGGTGATCTGTTAAAAAGGGTATAATCTACACACAAATTCACATACTTGATACTAAACAATTTCACCATCCCGGTCAATATATTTCATTTTACTGTCCTGGTTCTACTATTACACCCTTGAAAAAGAACCCGATAAAGAAAAAACAAGGGGATTTTATTGGCAAACTTGACTGTCTACTAATTAACTAAAACAACATATATACAGAAATCATTAACCATTAATACATATTTTACAATTAACTAATGTCGGAAAACATGCAAGGAAACAAATAAAATATGCAGATAAGGCTACCACCCCCAGCCGCAATCATGCATTGTCCCCAATGCATAAGAAAAGAAGATAAAGTGCAAGGGGCTCACTGGGGCGCATTCGCGCGAAGAGATTCAGTAGCCTACGAATCCTTTGAAGCTACAGGAGGGCTGTGGGCCTGAACGGGAGCTGGTGGTGGGGCTGCTGATCTGCTAGCTTCGCCCACTGGTGGCTGTGTGGCTGATGAGTCTGCAAGGGCGGCCACATCCACTAGCGAGTGTTGTATGGCCCGCTCAATGTCTGCGTGCTCCTATTCCTCCATTGTTGGCGCAGCAATCGCTTTGTCCTTCTCCTTAGAGTCATCACCCTCATCGGACCATGAACTGGTATCCTCTGTCTCCTCCCCTTCTAACTCTGATGACTGTCCCGATGTCTCGCCATCAGTAACATCTACCGGTACCGGAGGAACTGGAGGATGAGACACTTTGGCAGAAGAAGGTGCAATGTCTGCCATTAGAGCCGTGAAGTCCGGGCCCAAGTCTGGTGCAGCAATGTCAGCACCTTGGTCACCCTCTTTGGGAAGGAGAGATGCTATGTCGAACTCCAAATTTTGCATTTTCTGGAGTTCGGTCTTCATCAATTTCACTTCCTCCCTCAGCTGAGGTAATCCTATAACCTCACCTCTCTCTATTTGTTCAACCCTAGACTCAAGTTTGTGCAAACGATCCCCAAACAATGTTTGTTGCTGTTGGAGAGTGGTCACTAACGTTTGAATTGGAGTCTGGGCTTGTTTGATCAGGTGAGGCAGGGTTTTCAAGAGTTGGTCCACTTTAGCATTGGCGTGTTGTGCAATTAGACCAAGTCTTGAAACGGCTGGCATTGTTGAAGAAGGTGGACTCGTGGTAGGTGGGGGTGCAGGTTCTGCAGCAGCAGTGGAGGTTGCTGGATCTTGGGGAGATGGGAGGGTTTAGGAGTCAATGTCCTGAAGTGGGGTCTCTGTTGGGGCAGCAGAATCACTGATACAAGTGATGTCTATATCCCTCGTTGACTTTTCGAGTTTGTCAGCTTGATACAAGAAAGGCACATTCACCACTTGGCAAAGGGTTCTGATCAAACTCGGAAAAAGAAGTGATGTGGCATGCTGCGTTGCCCGGATGCCAATCTCCTGGAAGATGAGACTCCCCACATCAATTTTTATACCGGCCATGATGCACGCAATGAGAAGTGCTTTCTCAATGCTTATATCTGTTTCGTTTCTGGACGGTATTAAATGGGAGGTGACGAAGTTCAGCCAAAATTTTCCCTCCCTTGTGAGGTCCTCTTTGTATATCTTCTTTCCAGGGTGTATCCAAGCAGGAGTCCTCTTGGCAATCATGGACGCTATCCACCCTCGTTCATTTTCTCTGTTGGAGTACTTGGCATCGTACTCGGCTGTGCCTGATTGCCAATCGGGGAAGCAGAGTTCATTAATATGCTCACTGTCGCAAAACACACTCTTTCCCCGAACCTGTACGATGCCCGTGAATATTCTGTTGCATTTGTGGTACCCCGTTCTTGAAGCTCCGTAGGATGCATAGAATTCTCGGACCATTGACTCATTTTATTCTTTAGGGTCCATAGTGAAATACTCCCATTTTCTCGTTTTGATGTTGTCGAGAATATGAGGGTACTGTTCCTGTAATCCATTCAAACTTAACTTTTTCTCCCCCAAGATTTTCCTTTTTGTTAGCCCTTCCCTGAACAATGTCCTGGAACCTTCAACCCCGAATCGAAGCTGAAGGTCATCTCCGCGTTTCATTCTGGCCTCAGCCACAAGATCAACTTCAGGCAAGCGGTCCTCCTCATCAGACTGGGAGGGGCTTGGCAAATTCGATTCCATTCTTACACGTTTGGGTTGTGCTGTGGTAGGAGCGAATGATGGCCTTTTCTTTACAGAATGCTTTTGAGGTGCCATATCTGCATGAAGGTAAGATGTAAGCGACATTGTCATCAGTAGAGAAAAGAAAAACAGGAAGAATCAACAAAGACTTACAGAAATGCGGTGTGGTTTGCGTCGCATATCCACTATGCGAACCGCAAACTCGTCGCATTCTTAGGTGTGCCAAGCCAGCTTTCATTCTGCGGTGGAATATGCGAATCGCATAACCATCATAGAGTGTTCTTGTGCACAGGCATGTTTGCTGAACACAAATGCGATCGCATATCCACCGCAAAGCGAGATATGCGATCGCAAACTTACCGCAGAAATTGCTTGTGCCAATCAAAATGTTCTGACCCTGTTTGTTGTGCCTTTGCGGTCCGCATAGCCATTATGCGATCGTAAAGGCACCGCATTTATCGTCTTCCTTAGATATCTAGGGTTTTGGGATGCGGTCAAATTGCGGTCCACATTTTGATTTTGTGGACCGCAAATACCTTTGGATTCACAAGTATGTTCATCCCCCAATAATTACAACCCTAGATTCCTATCTTCCTTCCCCACAATGCTCAAACAACTACAATGAACCACCAAACCTAACTTGCATAATGAAAATTAAATACATATCAAAGGTAGTAGTTTAGTGGATCAGCACGCATACCTAGGAAGAAGATTTGAAGGATTATGACAATTTTTAATCAGCACTCGATGTTTGGTAAGCTTGAAACTCAATTTTCCGCCGATAATGTCTATCGCTGTTCGTTCTCTTTTGTTTTCTCTTTTTTTTTTATATATACTAAATTGAAGGATTTAGAAGAGGAGGGAATGCGGACACGTACCTGTCAGTATGCGATGATTAAGTCATCGCATAGTGTAAATGCGAATCGCAAAGTAGACTACCTCACCGCATTTATGTCATAGTTTTGAGCTAAACCTTCTGTCTCTGTTTGCGATGAGAATGCGGACCGCATAATGCAAATGCGATCCGCGAAATGTTGTACATCGTCGCATCTGTGACAGCTATGTTTGTTCAACTTTCTGCTTCAGTTTGCGACACAAATGCGGCTCGCATATTGATAATGCGATCCGCAAAATGCTGTAGCATTTGTCACATTGTTGTTTTTCTTTAGTTTCAAGAACTCCTTCTCAATTTTGTGTCCTTTTGTCAAACTCCTGCATTCTAAAACATCCTTCAAATAGCCCTAAGTACAACTACGATATCAAAACTTAAATAAAGGTACAACAACAAGCAAAAGTAAATGGTACCACACATGGGTTGCCTCCCATGAAGCGCTTGATTTAACGTCGCGGCACGACGAAGCTGAGACACCTCCGAATTCATTCCCTGGTTGGGCATGGACCATCCTTTAGAGCCAGCTGCTCTACCAAATGCTTCTCTCCTTTTGCTCCCAAGTAATGCTTAATTCTTTGTCCATTCACCTTGAAGGTTCGGAGTCCATCCTCCGATGCTAGTTCGACAGCTCCAAAGGAGAGACATCAACAACTTTGAAGGGACCAGACCATATAGACTTCAACTTCCCCGGAAATAATTTTAGTCTTGAGTTGAAAAGCAATACCAGATCCCCTGCCTTGAATTCTCTTTTTAAAATCTTTTTGTCATGGACGAAATTCATTCTTTCTTTATATACGGCTGCACTTTCATATGCGTGGAGACGGAACTCCTCCATTTCATTCAGTTGTGCAAGCCTCAGAGCTTCAACCTCTGCCCAGTCCATGTTTAATCTTTTTAAGGCACACATAGCCTTATGCTCAAGTTCTACAGGTAAATGGCAAGCTTTTTCAAAAAGTAGCCGATAAGGGGATGTACCGATGGGGGTTTTGTACGCTGTGCGGTATGCCCATAGAGCATCATCTAGCTTCTTTGACCAGTCGGTCCTGTTTGCATTCACCGTCTTTGCTAGTATGCTCTTTATTTCCCTGTTAGACACCTCCACTTGACCGCTCGACTGTGGATGATAGGGTGTGCCAACCTTATGCTTGACACTGTACTTGTCAAGAAGAACTTTAAAGGCTTTGTTGCAGAAATGCGAACCCCCATCACTGAGAGTGGCTCTTGGGATGCCAAATCGGGTGAAAATATTCTTCTTTAGAAACGCGGTAACACTCCGAGCCTCGTTGTTAGGTAAAGCAATGGCTTCTACCCATTTGGACACGTAGTCCACAGCCTTTAAGATATATTTCATCCCACATGAGCTTATAAAAGGGCCCATGAAGTCAATACCCCAGACGTCGAATAGTTCGATTTCCATCACAAAGTTCATCGGCATCTCATGCCTCTTAGAAATTGGGCCCTGCCTTTGGCATTGGTCACAAGACTTGACCAACTGATTAGCATCCTAATAAATGGTCGGCCAGTAGTAACCACATTCCAAGATCTTTGCCGCCGTTCTATTCCCCCTATGATGACCCCCAACCGGTGAGTCATGACAAGCTTTCAGAATTTGTAGCATCTCTTCTTCAGGCACGCATCTCCTGATGATGTTGTCCGCACAGACACGGAACAAGAAGGGTTCCTCCCAATAATAGTTTCAACAATCCCTCAAGAACTTCTTCTTTTGGTACGATTCCATCCCTTCCAGAATAAGATCGTTGACTATATAGTTAGCGATGTCTGCATACCACGGTGCAAAGGAATTGGATAATTCCAGTGGTTGTTCATCGGGAAATGCATCATTGATTTACAGCTCTCCTTTTTGTCTCCCCGCTTCTTCAATTCTGGACAAGTGATCTACCACTTGGTTTTGTGTTCCTTTTCGATCCATCACTTCAAAATCGAACTCTTGCAGCAGTAAAACCCATCGAATTAATCGCGGCTTTGCATCTTTCTTCGCCATCAGATAACAGAGAGCTGCATGATCGGACACAATTACTTTGGAACCCAGCAGATATGCACGGAACTTCTCGAAAGCATAAACAATGGCCAACATTTCTTGCTCAGTTACGGTGTAATTCATCTGCGCCCCATTAAGTGTTTTGCTAGCAGAGTATATTGGGTGAAGAACTTTATTGTGTCTTTGTCCCAGCATCACTCCAATAGCTACACCACTAGCGTCACACATAAGTTCAAAAGGAAGCGACCAATTAGGTGTGACAATAATGGGTGTCGTGGTGAGATTTTCCTTCAATTCCTCAAAAGCTTTGAGGAATTTGTCATCGAAAACGAACTTGACATCCTTCTCCAGGAGTTTACACATAGGATTTGCAATCTTTGAAAAATCCTTAACGAAACACCTGTAGAATCCGGCATGCCCAAAAAAACTACGGACACCCTTGGTCATGGGTGGAGGAAGCTTAGAGATGATTTCTATTTTAGCTTTATCTACCTCTATGCCACGCCTTGAGATTTTATGTCCCAGAACAATACCTTCATCCACCATGAAGTGGCATTTTTCCCAATTTAGCACAAGATTTGTCTCTTCGCATCCCTTGAGCACTTGTTTGAGATTCTTCAGGCAATGCTCAAAAGCCTCACCTACTACCGAAAAATCATCCATAAAAACCTCAAGAAAGTCCTCTACCATATCGGAGAAGATAGACATCATGCATCTGTAGAAGGTAGCTGGAGCATTGCATAGGCCGAATGGCATCCGGCTAAAAGCGAATGTGCCATATAGGCATGTGAATGTTGTCTTTTCCTGGTCCTCCAAAGCGATATTGATCTGATTATAACCGGAGTATCCATCAAGGAAACAACAGAAGGACTTTCCCGCTAGCCGGTCAAGCATTTGATCAATAAAAGGCATAGGGAAATGGTCCTTGCATGTGGCACTATTTAGTTTCCTGTAGTCCATGCACACTCTCCATCCGGTTACGGTTCTCGTTGGGATAAGCTCGTTCTTCTCATTTTTTATAACAGTCATGCCTCCCTTCTTTGGCACGCATTGCATCGGGCTTACCCATGAACTATCAGCGATCGGGTACACTACCCCAGCGTCCAACCATTTGATTATTTCTTTCTTTACCACTTCCTGCATTGACGGATTCAGGCTTCGTTGATGTTCCACACTCGATTTTGTCCCACTTTCTAATTGAATCTTATGCTCACAAATTCCAGCAGGGATCCCCCGAATGTCCGCAATTGTCCAACCAATGGCTTGTCTATGTTCCTTCAAAACTTTCAGCAATTGTTCCACCTGCACATCATTCAACAACGAAGAAACAATTACCGGTAAAGTATTATTAAAGCCAAGGAATTTATACCTCAAATGCGGAAGAAGTGGTTTGAGCTCTAATTGTGGTGGCTCAATAATGGACGGCTTTGCAGGAGGTGTAGCTCTATTCTCCAAATCAAGGGAAAGCTTTGGTGGCGTATACGAATAAGAACCACGCCCCTCTAATGCATTCACCGATTCCATAAAGCCATCCATATCATCAACATCGAAGTTTACCAATATAGCTGCCAATGCTTCACCTAGGCAGTGCTCTTCCATCTTCATCTCAACAGCATCATCTACTTCATCAACAATACCAATCACTGAAATGCTCTCGTACTCATTTGGTAGCTTCATACCCTTACTAGCTTGGAAGGTAACTTCTTCATTATTCACTTGGAATTTAATTTCATTACGCTCTGAATCCATAAGGTCTCTTCCAGTAGCTAAGAATGGTCTCCCCAATATAATAGGGATTTCTTTGTTTACAGCACAGTTAAGAATTACCAAATCAGCTGATATATGAAATTTCCCAACTTTCACAATTACATCATCTACAATACCAACTGGTCTCTTGATTGAACGGTCAGCCATTTGCAACCTCATGCTTGTCGGCCTTGGCATTCCTAATCCCGCTTGTTTGTAAATGGAAGCGGCATTAGATTTATGTTGGCCCCATTGTCACAGAGTGCTTTTGCAAAGTCGCGCACTCCAATGGTGCACGGAATAGTAAATGCTCCCAGGTCCTCTTTCTTCTGAATTGGATTTGTAGCAATGATAGAACTAACCCGGTGAGTCATATTCACCACCTCATTCTTGGTGGTTCTATTCTTCGTGATCAAATCCTTTAGATACTTGGCAAAATCGGGCATTTCTTGAAAAGCCTCCAAGAATGGTATGTTTACAGATAATTGCTTGAGAATATCGTAGAACTTCTCGAACTTGCTGTCGTCAACTCTTCTCGCAAGTCTCTAGGGGAAAGGAGGAGGGGATCTAGGAATCGGCGAAAGAATGTTTGATGTTTCTTCTACCTTTTCCTTCATCCCTTCTCGGGTCTCATCTCGGTTTTGCACAACCTCTAGAGTTTTCTTCACTTCAGCAGCATTGGGCTCTTCAACCTCGACTTCTTTTTCAAGTTTTTCCACATCAACTGCTTGCTCATTCTTGCCTTGCAATATCTTACCATTCCTGGTAGTGATAGCCATGATATGGGAAGTTGGGCCACTCCCACTTCCCTTTGGATTTGCAATCGTATCACTAGGGAGTGTTCCCTTTTGCTGTGGATATTGTTCACGAGAAAGATCTCTCATTTGCAATTCCAGCTTTTGAATCGCTGCAGTGTGAGAGCCAACCAACTCAGTCATGTTCTTCATAGAATTATCAGACTTTTCTTAGTTTTGGAGTATCCTTTCAAGCATGCTCTCCAATTTAGACTCACTAGCGGATCCTTGATTCGAATACTGACCCTTTGGAGGAACATAAGGGTTGGAACTTCGATTTGAAAAATTGTTGTTGTTGTTCCAGTTTCCTTGGTTTGAGCCACTTTGGTCGTTTCGCCATTGATGGTGACCTTGCCCTTGTGGGTTTGGTCTCCATTGATTTTGAGAGCCTTGACCTGGGTAATGTTGCCTTTGATATCCTCCTTGAGAATTGTTAACATAATTTGCTTCTTCATAATCATCATTTTGTACCGGCTGCACATTCTCAACCACATTCACTTTCTTCTTCTGATTCTCCGTGAAAAGCTTTGTTAATACATTGACAATTGTGGCAAGTTCTAAAATCACTTGGTCTCGTTCTTGATTTTCCTTGATCAAATTGTTCATCGAAGGAGAGGCAATTGCAATTCCGCCTATGGAATCTTCAGAGTGCCAAGCTTGGTTGTGTTTTGCCATTTTATCTAAGATCTGAGTCACCCTAGCGAAGGTTTTGTCCATAAAAGATCCAGCAGCTGCATTCTTCGCTATTGATTGGTTCATAGGATCCAAACCCATGTAAAAATTTTCCAACAAGATGGAATATGGAAAACCATGGTTTGGAGACCTCACCAAGTATAATTTGAAGCGATCCCACGCTTCATGTAACTGTTCGCCAGGTAGTTGCTTAAAGAAGAAAATCTTGTCCCTGAGCTCGGATTTCTTGCTTTTTGGAAACCATTTTGATAAGAAAGCTCAGACAAGTTCAGGCCATGAACGTATAGAATTTGGAGAAAGATTCTGGAGCCATTTCCTCACATCCCCAGCTAGGGAATACTTAAAACATCTCAACCTCAGAGCATCGTCAGAGACATGATTCTGCTTATGCATCGCACAAACACCCAGGAAATTTCTAAGGTGCTGTGTTGGATCATCATCGGTGGAATTTCTGAAAAATCCCTGCGCTTTCAGCATCAGAATTAATCCATGTTCCACCTTGAAAGTAGCGGCACCGATAGCAGGAGGTACAATAGCGTTTGTATCCTCAATATACTCCTCAATGTCTGCAAAAGGGTTTCCTTCCTCCTCTACCTCCACATCATCTTCATGATCTGACATATCTCCCTGTCTACACCAAATAAAACAAATAACGTGTAATAGAGTAGAATTAGACGTACAGTAAAGTATACACTAGTTAGTAATTTCATAACCGTATTCCCCGGAAACGGTGCCAAAATTTGATACGCTCAAATTACACCTTAAGAATAGTGTAAGCGGTCAGTGTCAAATATAATAACCCAACAAGGTTGGGGTCGAATCCCACAGGGAATATGTGTGAAACGTTTATCTAATTAGTGTAATACTCGACTAAGTCGTAATTCTATCAAGTAATTATAATAAAAAGGAATATTGAACGTGAGGATAAGCGAGAACTAATTGTAATATTATGAATGTAAATAATATGAATTAAAGAAACCAAGGTTGTGTCCCCCTTAATGTAGTATAATGCTCTTGATATTAATATTTAATATTTCCAACGGAAAACTTTCTTGATATGCAATTGATGCCTAATTTACTACCCAATATTTTCCAATAGTTGGATAATATATCCTCTTTATGATTTTTCCAAATACAAAAGAGTTGTGATTAAGAACAATCAATTAATGCCAAATTAAAACCTACTTTTCCTAAGCGATTTTATTAAACAAGATTTAAAGCCTTGAGTCTTTGTTATTTACTTCTACCAAATTCTATCCCACTTTTCCAAGCTAAGATAGAATAAATTGGCGTTCGTTAATGTTTGCAACCACTAACAATTGTTTGAAGAATAAGAAGTAAATAAATATCAATCTTCCGTTAAATCCATATTCAATATCAAAATCTCAACAACATTATACCCATCTAGGGTTCACAACCTTAGCGTTTGGGCTTAACTACTCATGCTGAAAATAGTAATTATAATTGTAATTGTCATCATCTTACTAGTTAATTAAAACTAGTAATTGTTTGAATGCTGAAAATAGTAATGCTGAAAAGCTACTCATGCTGAAAAAGAATAGTAATTGTCATCGTCTTACAAAATAGAAGGTAATTGATCCCAAAAGCTTCCAAGAATTCAAACTAGTTAATTGCTCGTACTTTGTACTCTCAATTCTGACAAGATGTCCCTCAAAAAATCCTATTAAACCTATTTATAGAGGCCCAAAAATCGAGGCAAAGTTCGGACTAATTTGCCCCGGCTGTAATAATGCGGACCGCATTTCTGTCGCAAAATAGAAATGTGGACCGCAAATCTTCATCGACTGTTGCATATTTAACCCAAGAGTTTTGCCTTCATCGCGTTATGGTTTTGCGGTCCGCATGTTGATTGTGCGATCGCGAAATGCGATCGCATTCTTCACCCTGATTTTCACCCAGAAACTCTGCTTGCGTTTGCGGTTTCACAGTGCTATTTTGCGGTTCGCATTCTTGTTTTGCTGTCGCATATGCGACCGCATTCTCGACATGAAGAAGTGCCCAGAGTTCTGTCCTTGTTTGTGATTTGTTTGTGAAGTATGCGGTCCGCATGTGCTATTTGCGACCGCATATTCACATCTGTGATGCTGTTGATCTCTTTTCTTGTCTTCAGTTGGCTTTTGAGCTTTTTTTCGTGCTTTTGGATCCTTACACTCGATGTTCTGCAAATACACTAAAATTACATAAGTATCGGTAGAATTTGCACATAAAACAAGTCAAACTCTAAGCAAGTAGTATCAAAATGTGCCGAAATTACTCGGCACATTAACTAGCAGGAAAATAAGAATAGAGTAAATGAAGCATTACGAGTGTGATAAATGGGTGACAACAGTAAATCAAAATATGACAGGATAACAAAGTCTATAGTAAAGTGAAGGAAAAGACAAGAGGAGACATGCCTTGAGACAAATAAAAGTATAAGCCATAAAGTCATATCCCCATTTCGAGAAATGAGTTGGTGACTCTAACATGATTACCAGAAGTCTAAGTTAGACCAACGGAGTAATAGAAATCAGTATGGGCTAGTGAACAAGATAAAAAAAATCGAACATGAATTAGGGATCGAAGGAATTGATAATAGTCGGCATTGTGAGAATTTCAGAGATTGCGTTCCGGCAATAACAGAATGGACAACAAAAGAATAACCTTTGAAGGTCATTCAGGAAGAGGCAAGCACTGTGAGCAGGGTTAAGCTTAAGGGACTAAGTGTGCCAGTTACACTAGGTATCACCTTCGTGCGTAAGAAATTCAGCTATCCCTAGTATAGAAGGGTTGACGCAAGACGAGTAAGAGTCCGTGAAGATGTGAAAAGATGCCAACGATGAAGAGGTAACTATGGAATAGTAAAGGAAGAATGTGTTAGAAACGCGAAAGGAATGAGATTACATTTATTCAGATCCTACATATATTATACGACTCCAAAACATTATGCAAGCACGGCGTCGAGGAGAAGTGTAAGGGTTCCAGCACTAGATGTTATTGATAAATAAGTGCAAATGAACACTTGATACATAAGGAGCCAGTGCGAGGGGTAAGTTAAGACAAAGGACATAATCCAAGAGATTACGCAGAATGTAGATATGAGAATGGATCAACGAGTAGTTACTAGTTGATTCAGGAAGAGCCTAGTTATGGCTAGACAAGAGGATAAAGACAAATCAACAGATTGTGCAAGATAAACATAGTGAACCCCAACATAGTGAATTCAGTCTCACAAATATGACGTCAATATCCTTGAGAAATATTCAGATAGGAGTTGGGGTAGTTAAAGGAACCGTATAAGTGTTACAGAAATAAAAGTGAGTGCCACTAGGAAGACAGTCAAAAATTTTAGTTCAGAAGCAACCCTACGAGCACAAGGGCGCAGAGGTAAGTAACTAGGGATAATTATTGGCGAGCAAGGACATCAAAAATTTCGTCGCTGAGAATATGAGGAGGAAGGCTTCAACCTAAGTATAGTGACATAAAGAAGAAATGGTCTTGTAACAATAGTCTTAATACAACATTGTATGCACTCCATAAGAAAATGGCACATATCGTGGCTAATGAATAGGAAGAAGAAAAAAACCAAAAGTGATATTTGACATCATATGTGTTATAGAAAATTCCAGTATCCATGGGCAATAAGATAAGCCAAGTAGTCATACAACAAGCGGCAGAACAACTAGGAAAAGTAATTGCTTGTGTTAAAAGACAACTGAGAAGGCATGAAAGGAAATCTATAGTGCTAGTAAGTTAACAGAAGGTTGCGAGTAGTATAAATAGATAGGTTTAGGTCGCAAGCTAAAGTATGGTAGAGCGACAAGGTTTTAGGTAGATAGGAGTAAGGATAAGAAAATGTGAGCGAGAAGGTGACAAGAATAGGTAAGGCCTCGGGATTAAGCCTATCAAATCAAGAGAGCTGATGGTTTCTTTAAGTTATAGAAAGCTCAGTATAGCCTGAATGAACTTGGAGGAGTCTAAGACTAGGAGCAATTAGAAGAGATGAAATGTTGCCCTAGCAGTAGAATAAGGGTGTAATTGTGATAGATAAGAGGATGACGTTTATGCCTTTGATTTAGTAATGGTTTAAAGAAAAGGGATTTCATGAATTGCACATGATTCGAATACCTCCCCCACCCCCCATAATATGAATCATGTTGGGAGGCTATGAAATACAATCATTGAAGTATACTATCATCCCTAGGTGCATCAAGCAAATCACTTCAGATGTTCCCCGATGAGACGTGAGCCTTAGTGATAATGTATTACGCAAGAGGTTTCAAGTTATCAGTGGTAGATTATGGATCAACATAAAGGTGAATCAACAAGAATAGATACAAGTTACAAAGTATGAGATGAGATTGGGCTGTCATTAGTGAGATGAACAGTAATGAGGAAGTATTAAAGGACTTAGATTTATACATATAGATAAGCAACGAGAGAGCAACCTATAGATGTAAGAGTTATGGTATAGTAGACCTCGATAATAATAAACCGGAGTAAGAGTTATGGTATAGTTTGACCTACCTAGTTGTAGTAAATCCATTAGCATAGATAACCGTGGCTATGAAACAAGATATAGCAATAGTTGTAAGTTCGACAAAGTATGGAGCGAAGACTTTAAGTACACGTATAGATTCCTAGAGGGATAGCTTGTCATAGTTCTGTATATGTTCACAAAGTGAGGCCTAGAGATTGGCTAAAGCTGGGGAAAAAAGAGAGAAGAGTGGCATAGGCGCACATACAAGGATAGAGTCGTACATGTTGCATGACATAAGGTAGCAACAGTTACGAGATTGGAAGAATTCTGATCACAAGTCGTGGTGTGAGAGAGAGGCCTAAAGGGGGAATGCCCTGGCCTTTGGATTTATTCACAGAATATTGCCTAGATGAAAAGGATACTATAAAAGTATTTGTAAGAGGTATAGGTAATGAGATTGATAAGCGCATCAATCAATATTCGAGGACGAATGTTCCAAAGGGGGGAATGATGTTACACTCTATGTTTTCGTACGTGAGAATATCAGAAATGAGATCGCCTTTGAAAGTATATAAAGTAAGTTAATAATGTTACCTTGGAAACTACAAATATATAAGATCACGAATAACAATAACCAACAGTGTTGGAAGGCTTAGAAGCTAAACGAATTGAAGAAAATAAGTTTCGTTGAAAGTCAACAAGTTGGGAATAATATAACATGTACTTTTGGGGTGCGACTATGGTGCTTAACATGATAAGGAGGTTATGTTATGAGTTATTTTATTCGTACAATAGTCGTGTATAACTTTTTAAAGTCAAGCAAGTTGTGGAACAAAAGTTGGCAAAGGTCATCACAAGTGTTACACCCTGTGCGTCCCAAGGTGACGTATAATGAATATGACACATTTTAATCATGATTTAAATGATTTTAAATTCATAATATGACTATATATGATTTTTGTATATAAAATATAATATTTGGAAGAAATCGGATTTTAGTTGCGGAAAAATCGACTAAGGATTTGCCTTGTAATGAAGCGTTTTGAACAATCCATTTCGTGTGTCATATGAGGTCTTTTTGAGACATATTATACACCAAATTGAATTTCTTGGAATTTAGTTTTCAACACTATTAATCGTTCATTCATACGACGTCCGGATAAAAAGATATGAGCCTCTGAAGGAGGGCCAATGCTAGGTGCCAAGCTAGCACCTCTTTGACTTTTCAAAAGTTGATATATGTAGGTCTTAAGTTGTCTTTCTCTTAATTTTCAAATAACACGAACAGAAAACCCCCATAAACTTATCTTTAAGCTCTATACAAGAATTCCAAAGAAGATTAACATCCCGGGTACGAAATCAAGAAGCGATAACATTAGAACGATCCCTACGATGTAAGTATCATTATACCGCCTCTCTTTTTCTTTGTAGTTGGAGTTTTGGAAGGTAATTCATATTTAATAAAATGACTACTTTCTGTATTTAATCTTTTAAATATCAAGGAAAGTTGATAAATTCGTTTCCTAATAGTTAGAACTCACGGGACGGTGATCGGAAGCCGTGAGCTCGATTTATTCCACTTTTAGTGGACTGTTTTTTAGTCCACTCGTGTTGGCTTCTTGTGCTGCTGATTTATGGAGTTTGGAAGGATAAAGGGCGTGGAGAAATGCCACATGTGGTAGGGTAGTAGGCTGGTCGCTCGTTGTTGCAGTTTCAGGCTACTTGATGACTTGTTGATTGGGTGTGTTATGGTATATTTGGGGTTTTTGTTGTATTAAAGATCCCGAATTGTAGTTAGGTTTTTTTTGAGTTGCTGATTGTATTTTGTTGTTGTCTCGCCTATAGTAGGCTTGAGGGAGAAGTAAAATCAGGGCAAATGCTGCCCGTTTTTTTTTATTACAGATTAAGTTACTTTCATTATATAAATGAGAGAGAGTCATTCGTAACTTGACAATAGCTTCGCTGTCATTGTTGTAGATTAAGGTGTAGTGAGCTGCGTTTAGCTTTGTTATTGGACGGATTTCTATAAGGTATGTTAAGGCTATCCTTTCTTTCCTTTTGGCATGGTCCATATGATACAACGAAAAGAGCAAACACGCAACTTTCACTAGTGACTATATTCTTAGAAGTACTAGGGTTGCCTATGTTCTTGCTTCCCCATGTGTGCTATTATTATATCATTTGTTCATGGGTCTCACAAACCACATAGGTTGGTAAAGTTTATCCAAAGACATAATGATCTTATGACATTCCCAGAGATCTTATTGAATTACTTCATTATGCATTGCATTCATTTATACATGTATATTAACCCATGACCAGATGGTTTTATATACGCATATATATATATATATATATATATATATATATATATATATATGGGAAAGGTTAAGGCATTATATATGCACCACCACTGATCAGTTGGAATACGTTGATGATTTCTCCCACAGAGACCGAGATGATATGATGGGATGCCCTCAGAGGCTTGATGACGTTATATATGCATTATACCTATGCATGATATGACATTTATATGAATATGCATGACATTATAAATGTTCATGATTCACAAAGCTATTTAGACTTACATGTTGAGTTCTTTACTCCGTGTTTCATTCATGCCTTACATACTCGATACTTTATTTGTACTGACGTCTCTTTTGCCTGGGGAAACTGCGTTTCATGCCCACAGGTCCTGATAGATAGGTTGACAGTCCTCCTAGTAGTCTATCAGCTCAGTGGAAGGTATTGGTGCACTATACTTGCTCCGGAGTTGCCTATTTGGTCAGTATGCTTTGGACATGTATAGATTGGCATGGCGGGGACCTGTCCCGTCCTTTATGACGTTTATGTACTCTTAGAGGCTTGTAGACATATGTCATGTATATGGATGATTGTATGGCCTTTTCGGCCTTTGTCTTGAGTGTACAAATGATCATTTCGGTCGTATAGGCCCGTATGTCACATGTATGAGTTTCTATACCATGTTGGACCGTCCTATGTCGAGTATTCCCTTATGTTTTATTCTGGTTATCTCATGACAGTCTTCTGGCCCACTCACCCATGATGGTATGATAAGAAAGATATGTTATGCTGGTGCTAGGTTGAGTAAGGCACCGGATGCCCAGCGCGGCCCTGCGGTATAGGTCATGACAATAACACTTTTGTGGTTCGCAAAATGGACCGCGTAATGACCCTCTAGAACTGGGCACTTCTGCGCAGGTATGCGATAGGTCTGTGGTCCATAGATTAATTCTGCGGTCACATAATGGACCGCAGAACCTCCTTTCAAAAGTTCTCATGCTGGTTCTGCGACAGATGTGCGGCCCGCGAAATGCTTATGCGGTCGCATAGCTAACCGCAAAACAACCTCCAAAATTGGCTCATTTCTCTATTTCACTTCGCGATGGATCTGCGACCAGCGGAATAGTTCTGTGGTCTCATAATGGACCGCTGAAACGCCATTTTCTGCAATAATTTTTCTTTAACTCCCCAACGCACTGTTCAACCCGAAAAGTCCATACCGCGACGAGCTTTTTCTACAGCCCTCAAATACATTAGCCTACCTCGGCACTACGAAACCCCGGATTTTATGTGAAATTTTATGGGGCCTTACACAAACTGAAATATACATTCCATTGGCTTGAGTCGTGATAAATAAGGTACCAGAGCTTAATATCCCTCAGTACGATGGTGGGGTAAACCTAAAAAATCAACTAATTTTAGGCGAATCCCACATCTTTGAAGTTCCCGTAAAAGTTCGCCAAGGATTTAAGATTTTAAAGGCCAAGGTAAGATAATGTGTTTGGGCATATTGTAAACCGCGGTATGGATTTTTGGACTTGCAATGCATCGTGGGGTTGGTAGAAAGAAATTTGTAGAAAATGGTATTTCTGCGGTCCATTTCGCGACCATGGATTGGTTCTGCTAGACGCAGAACCAACGCGGATGGGATCAGGAGCAACTTAATATTGAGAGTCATTTCGCGATCCAATGTGTGACCGCAGATTCATTTCGCGGACCGCATATATGTAGCACAACCGGCATGGGAATTTTTGAAAGGAGATTTTGCGGTCCAGTATGCAAGTGTAGAATTATTTTGCGGATCGCGGATCCACCGCAGATCTAACCAGACCCAAACAAGATTTTGGAGACTATTTTGTGGTCCAGTTCATGGACCACACAACTTGTCTGTGATGCATTCCGTGATCACGAATTTGTTTCAAAGGGTCATTTTTGAGAATTTCCTAACCCGACTCTATTTCAATATAAGACTTAAGAGTGTTGTTTATGTGGGGGAATCAATTTATTTTTGAGAGAGAGAAAACTCTAGAAAGATGGGAGGAGAACCCTAACACTCTTACTCTTCAATTCTTGCTCATTTATTGAAGATTCAAGGAGGCTACTCACAAGGTCTTTCACCAAATAGGTAAGGTTTTATCCCTAGCTCACATGAAATGTTCTACAATTATATTATGAGTATGATTTTCATGATGGGGCTTATGGGAGAGTGATTAGAAGCCATAAGCCTTTACATTTCGCATTTGGGGTGTATGAGAAGAATGCGGGGTGCGACTCTTGAGTTGGGGATGAATCGCTGGGCATGCATGTGCGATGAAGGTGGTATGGAGGTTGTTTAACTAGTGTGGGTAAGTTGTTGTTTGAAACTGATTGTGGGGTGAAGGATGTCCATCATAGAAACTTGCAGTCGATTTCGCCTATTTGATGTTTGATGATATTCCAAAAAGGGCTAAACCTATGAGCACCTTCCTAATTATGGTTCAATTTGACTATGTTTCTATAGATTGAAGTTGCTAAGGGGTGGGACATTGTATAATCCTAAGGAAAGTGTTACAACCCATATTCGCGTATGTTAGATCACGCCGTAAGTTAGTCTATGTAAATCCGAGAAGAGATTATCTTTGAGATGATAAGAATTTATTCCTATTGGTCTTAAACGATACAAGGGTGTATAAGAGTGGTTAACTAGTATTGGAAGTTAAACGAATCAAGGATGTTGTAACCCGTATATTCGGGTACAACTCAAGGTGCATAATATTCTTAAGAGGTCGTATTTTAAGGTATTTGAATCATATAATATCCGTATCATAAGTCTTGAAGTCAAAACAATTAAGAAACAAAAGTCGACAAAAGTTGTCGCAACTTACGTTCATAATTTTACTTAAACTTTAGGTCAAATGTTACTAAGATTTTCTCAAAATTTACTTGGAATTATGGGGTGCTCTATCCACCAAAATGAATATCTATGAGTCTAGTTTCCAACGCATTAAACTGTTCATTGATACGATATCGGAGTAGAGAATAATCGCGTTTTCGCGAAGCTGCGTAAGCAGCTCTCTATGGGACCCACATAGGTGGTTGAGATATATTGATATATATATCAGACCCCTTAACCCCATTTTAGATCATTATTTTTCATTCTCTTCAGACCCTAGACACCTAAAAACACTCTCTCAAGGTTCTCTCATGATCCAAGCCCCAACAAAGGAAAAACAACAGAAATCAAGTGTCGGTAATCCCGTGGCGCTAGTAAGTTTTTGTTCTTCTTGTTGTTGCTGATTTTTGTGTTGTTCCAGGTCGTGTAGGAGGTTGTTTTAAGTGATTTACGTTATGTAAGTTCAAGTCTTCTAAAATGATTCTAGTGCCGAAAAACCCTAATTGATTGCTAGTTTCGCTTCCTTGTTCTTGTGGCAGTATTGGAAGGATATTTAGTGGTGAATTAAGGTCAAATTAGAGTTGTTATATCTATTTAACGGTAGGGAACCTCTTACTCTACATGTATTTAAGATTATCCAAGTTGGTCTAAGTCGTTGAAGCTAGAACTTGTGAGTTAAGGCTTGTAGTAATATTGTTGGTTGGTGAACTATTTTGGGAGGCTTAATATGATTATTATTGATGTTGTTTGGGCTGTTTCGTAATTTTTTTAACTTGTGGGAAGTCATATAAATAGGGGAGGTTGTGATCGATGTATAATAGTTACGACGCTTAAATGATAATGGTAGTATCATTTCTCTTATTGTAGAATAAGGAGTCGTGACATTTTGCATAAATTGAGGTTGGGCAGTATATACAAGGTATGTGAGGCTATCCCTTTCCTTCTTTTGCATGACTTTGATTGTACATAATGTAATGAACGAGCTTCCAATGATATTCCACTCTTAGAAGCTAGTAGTACTTACATTGTTTCCCTTCTTATGGAACGATTGATGTTGATGTTACTTCTCTTATTCTTATGTTATCAATGTTGTTGGTACTTCCTGATTCTTATAAGATTCTTGATGAAGAGTTAGTCCTAATAACGTGTACGGAGGATACCAACCTTACGTCACTCCGAAAGGTTCAAAATGTGATTCCAATGAGTCCAGCACGCATCATATATATGTATCTATTTTACTATACTGAGCCGCGCTATAGTCGGCTGGGTACGACACCTATTGTGCAACCACTGATCAGTTGGATTTTACCGAGCTCCACGTGGCCGGATATGATTCTACTGAGCCTTATGACGGCCGGGTATGTTTTTACCGAGCCTATTATGGTCAGGTACAATATGATGATGATGATGATGCCTACAGAGGCATACATTTTTAAAAGTTTATGTATATATATATGTATCATGCATTTCATGTCAGTAGCCCTCAGAGGTATTCAGATGTTACAGGTTGTATATTCTCTATCCCTGTCTACATTACTGTACTTATTTATGCTTTCTTGCCTTACATACTCAGTACTTTATTCGCACTGACGTCCCTTTTATTTATGGACGTTGCATGTCATGTTGCAGGTCCTAATAGACAGGTAGGCGAAGCTCCCCCACCATATTTGTCTGCCCAGTTCAGTGGTTATTAGCGAGATCCCTTCTCCAGACTTGCTTTGGTCTTGGTATGCACTTTTGTTATAGGCATTATGGGTATGTCGGGGCCCTGTTTCAGCAATGTTGCAGCACTTATGTTCCTTTAGGAGGCTCATAGATAGGTGTCGACTCATGTATAGTTTGGATTGCCTTGTCACCTGATTTTTGTTGTATAGTCTCTTATGGCAGCATCAGCTCGTACCTTATATATAGCTTCATGACAGCCTTGTCGGCCCATGTTATGTATATTCATCCCATTATCTGTCATTGTTGGTTTCATGATTCATGTATACCATTTATATTGATCTCGTCGGCCTTTAAAGATAATAAGAAAGGTTAGACAAAATGTATGTTGGTGCTCGGTAAGTATGGCCTGGGTGCTAGTCATGAACCTCCAGTTTGGGGAGGGTTATGACGAACTTGGTATCAAAGAAAGTCTATCCTAGGTATTGTCTACTTATAATCAGGAGGCTACATGACTTCTAGGGTTGTTACCTTCTTCTTGAATCTAGATCGTGCGTAGAGTTGAGTCGTAATTGCTCATCTCTAATATTGGCCTAGTTTTCTTTCACCGATGCCTTTGACTAGGAAGCAGCGATTAGTAGACGGCTTAATATAGCTGCAGGAGAGAGTACCAGTGCCTCCAGCCAGAGCAAGCCAAAGTGAGGCTCAGAGTGAGATGCTATCTCATACCTCATCTACTCCATCTCCTCCAGAGGATATTAGGAGGGACCTAGCACCTTCAGTTCCTCTGTCTAGCACTACAAACCAGGATATGCGGAGTGCGGTGCAGTTGTTGACTAGCTTGGTAGCTGCTCAGGCTCAGAGGCAGAATACCGGTGCTGCTGATAAATTGGTTAGTGCGAGAGTTCATGATTTTATTAATCTAAACCCTCCAGTATTTACCGGATCAGACCTAAAGGAGGACCTGCAGACTTTTATTGATCAGGTTCATCGTACACTGCGGGTTATGCACGCTAGTGATACTAAGGCAGTAGATTGGCTTCTTATCGGTTATGGGATTTAGCAGTTTTCTGGTATGATAGTTGGGAGAGATCCAGGGGTCCGAACGCTCCTCCAGTTGTCTGTAAGGAATTTTCTGAGGCATTTATTCGTCACTACATGCCAGTTGAGATACGACGAGCTAGAGCTGATAAGTTCTTGAACCTTCGACAAGGTAATATGAGTGTGCAAGAGTATAGTATGCAGTTTGATTCTTTAGCAAGGTATGCTCCCTATATGGTGGCCGAAATGAGCGATAGGGTACACCTATTCGTGAATTTGTTGGGACCACATATGATAAATGAGTGCACGACAGCCTCCTTGGTGGAGGGCATGGATATTTCCCATAGTCAGGCTTATTCCCAGACACTAGAGGATCGTATGCGCCAGCAAAGGGCATATAGGGAGCAGGATAGGGGCCAGCATTAGAGGGCGAGATTTGCAGGGTATTCTGATGACTTCAGAGGTAATATCAGGCCCCATTCTTCGAGGACTTCAGCGCCACCTGTAGCTAGTGCTCCTCCACAGTTTCATAGGCCTCGGGATACAAGTCAGACGAGACCCCCAACACCTCGTTGGTATCAGTGCGGCAAGGCCCACTTTGGACTGTGCCGTCGAGGTACCGATACGTGCTGTTCTTGCGGACAGCCTGGCCATATGATGCGGGATTATCCTAACAGAGGGGGCGGTGGTATGACTTAGCCGACTAGATTTGTGTCTGGTTCTTCCTCATCAGTTCGACCTCCAGCACGGGGTTTTCAGCAGTTGACAGGTCGTAGTAGAGGTAGAGGTGCACTGCCGAGTTCGAGTGGTACTCAAAATCAAACCTATGCTCTAGTAGGTCGACAGGATCTCGAATCGTCTTCGGATGTTGTTACAGGTATATTGTTTGTGTTTTCTTATGATGTATATGCGCTGATTGATCCGGGATCTACATTATCATACGTTGCACCCTTTGTGGCTAATAAGTTAGGCGTTGAACCTGAATTGATAAGTAAACCACTTGCGGTATCCACTCCGATAGGAGATCTATGATTGCTAGAAGGGTATATAGAGGTTGCACAGTGATGATTTGTAGTCTTCAAATGTCGGCAAATCTATTTGAGTTAGAAATGGATGATTTCGGTGTGATAATGGGAATGGACTAGTTGGCCTCATGCTATGCAAATGTTGATTGTCATACGAAGATGGTTAGGTTTCAGTTTCCTGGTGAACTCATCATTGAATGGAAGGGGAATATAACTATGCTGAAAGGTAGGTTTATTTCCTATCTTAAGGCAAGGAAGATGATCTCAAAATGTTACATTTATCATCTTGTTCGCGTTAGGGATGAAGAGGCGAAGCCTCCTACTCTACAATCAATCCCCATGGTCAATGAATTTCCAGACGTTTTCCCAGATGAACTTCCAGGCCTTCCTCCTTAAATAGAGATTGAGTTAGCATTGATATGTTGCTTGACACACAACCAATCTCTATCCCTCCATAAAGGATGGCCCCGACAGAGTTGTGAGAGTTGAAGGTGTAGTTGAAGGACTTGCTGGATAAGGGCTTCATTAGGCCTAGCACTTCACCTTGGGGTGCGCCAGTTTTGTTCGTGCGAAAGAAAGACGGGTCATTAAGGATGTGTATCTATTATCAACAGTTGAATAAGGTTACTATAAAGAACAAATATCCACTTCCAAGGATTGACGAACTATTTGACCAACTCCAGGGTGTCAAGTATTTCTCCAAGATTGACTTAGGTTCAGGGTGTCACCAGGTGAGTGTTAAGGAGAAGGATATTCCGAAGACGACCTTTTGAACCAGATATGGGCACTTTGAGTTCTTGGTGATGTCGCTCAGGCTAACAAATGCCCCAACAACTTTTATGGATCTCATGAATAGTGTATTCAAAATGTGTTTATGATCGTATTCATTGATGACATTCTGGTGTATTCTCGTTCGGAGGCGGAACATGCGGGCCACTTGCGGATTATATTATAGACCCTTCAGGATAGTAAGTCATATGCTAAGCTCTCCATATGTGAATTCTGGCTGAACTCAGTAGCATTCCTTGGCCATGTGATATCTGACAAGGGTATTAGTTTCGACACTCAGAAGATCGATGTAGTGAAGAATTGGCCGAGACCTACAATGCCGTCAGAAGTCCGCAGCTTCCTGGGGCTGGCAGGATATTATAGACAGTTTGTAGAAGGATTTTCCTCTATATCAGCACCATTGACTAAGTTAACATAGAAAGCTACCAAGTTCCAGTGGTCTGACGCTTGTGAACATAGTTTTCAGGAGCTAAAGAATCAATTGACATCCGCTCCAGTGCTCACTCTCCCAGAAGAAGCAGAAGGTTATGTGGTATATTGTGATGCCTCAGGTATAGGTTTGGGGCGCATATTGATGCAACATGGGAGGTGATTGCTTATGCATCGAGAAAATTGAAGAAACATGAAAAGAATTACCCGACTCATGATTTGGAATTGGCTGCAGGGATATATGCTTTGAAGATATGGCGGCACTACTTATATGGCATCCATGTTGACATCTACACAGATCACAAGAGTTCACAGTACATCTTCAAGCAGAAAGAGTTGAATTTGAGGTAGCATAGGTGGCTTGAATTACTAAAAGACTACAATGTCGAGATATTGTACCATCCCGGTAAAGCCAATGTTGTGGCAGACGCTCTCAGCCGTAAGTCAATAGGAAGCTTAGTACATATTAAGGTAGGTAGACAAGGGTTGACTAAAGAGCTTCATCAACTAGCCAATATGAGAATTAGATTATTAGACTTTAATGACGGAGGTGTTAATATAAAGAATACAACAGAATCATCTTTGGTAGCCGAGGTAAAAGCACAGCAATATGAAGATCCTACCTTAGTACAATTGAGAGAGGGCATTCAGCAGCGTAAGATTACGGGTTTCGAGATCGGAGGAGATGGGACACTGAGATACCAGGGCCGATTATATGTGCCAAATGTGGTAGGGTTGCAAGAGAAGATTATGATTGAGATTCATCAGTCCCAATATTCCATCCATCCCGGCTCGACAAAGATGTATCATGATGTTAAGGAGCAGTATTGGTGGGATAACATGAAGAAGTCTATTGTAGAATTTGTAACCCAATGTCCTAATTGTCAACAAGTACAGATCGAGCATCAGAAACCCGGTGGATTGATTTAGAATATAGAGATTCCAACCTGGAAATAGGAGGTGATCAATATGGACTTCATTATTGGATTAGCTCGCTCTTATCATAAGTTTGACTCCATCTAGGTAATAGTTGATCGACTTACAAATCCGCCCATTTTCTGCCAGTTAAGACAACTTACACAGCTGAAGATTATGCGAAGTTGTATATCAAGGAGATTGTTAGGCTTCATGGTGTGATTATATTAGACCGAGGAACTTTTGGAGGTCTTTTAAGAAAGGTTTAGGTACACAAGTGAATCTCAGCACTGCATTCCATCCGTAGACTGACGAACAGGCTGAATGTACCATTCATACTCTTGAAGATAGGCTATGAGCATGTGTTCTAGATTTCAAGGAGAATTGGGATGACCATTTTCCACTCATAGAATTCTCCTACAATAATAGCTACCATTCCAATATTAAAATGGCCCCATATGAGGCACTGTACGGGAGGAGATGTAGATCACTAGTTGGATGGTTCAAAGTCGGTGAAATGGAATTGTATGGGCCAAATTTGATTCACCAAGCCATTGAGAAGGTGAAAGTGATACAAGAACGACTGAGGACGGTGCAAAGCAAGCAAAAGTATTATCCTGATGTCCGACGTCGTGATCTAGAGTTTGAGGTTGGTGATTGCGTTTTCTTGAGGATCTCACCGATGAAGGGTGTTATGCATTTTGGTAAGAAAGGTAAGATGAGTCCACATTATATCGAGCCGTACAAGATTCTTCAACAAATCGGATAGGTTGTTTATGAGTTAGAATTGCCATCCGAATTGGAATTTGTCCACCCGGTATTCCATGTATCTATGTTGAGGAAATGTATTGGAGACCCTTCTCGGGTCGTCCCTATCAAAAATGTACAATTTATGGAGGATCTATCATATGAGGAAGTGCCAGTGGGTATATTAGATCGACAAGTTCGCAAGCTGAGAACAAAGGATGTAGCTTCTGTCAAAGTATTGTGGAGGAACAAGAATACAGAAGAAATGAAATGGAAAGTAGAAGAGGAGATGAAGTCTAAATACCCTTACCTATTCCAGATTGAAGATAACGAGGATGCCAGGGAAACGCAGGACGCAATGGAAGCTGAAACAACCTTATGAGGTAAGCAATATCTTGAGAATACTCTTCCTTAAATACAAAATAGTGATATGTAGATAATATACATATCCATAATGCTTTGTATAGCCTTGTGAAGCCATAGGTTGGATTTAACTGCTTGCAAGTTTGGCTAGTGTCCATTTTATAGGGGATACTCGGCCGGAAATTTCTGTTGGAATCCACGATGAATTAGACTCCCCATGAACGCTTACATTCGAGGACAAATGTTCCTGGGGGGGAGGGGGGGAGGGGGGAGGGTGTTACAACCCATATTCACGTATGTTAGATCACGCCGTAAGTTAGTCCATGTAAATTCGAGAAGAGATTATCTTTTAGATGATAAGAAGTTAATCCTATTGTTCTTAAACGATACAAGGGTGTATAAGAGTGGTTAACAAGTATTAGAAGTTAAACGAATCAAGGATGTTGTAACTCGTATTTTTGGATAAAACTCGAGGTGCTTAATATTATCAAGAGGTTGTGTTTTAAGTTATTTGAATCATATAATATCTGTATCATAAGTCTTGAAGTCAAACGAGTTATGAAACAAAAGTCGACAAAAGTTGTCGCAACTTATGTTCATAATTTTACTTAAACATTTGGTCAAATGTTACTAAGCTTTTATCAAAATTTACTTGGTTTTCTGGGGTGCTATACCCACCAAAATGAAGATCTATGAGTCTAATTTCCAACGCATTAAACCGTTCGTCAATACGATGTCGGAGTAGAGATATTTTTATGTTTTCGCGAGACTGCGCGAGCAGCTCTCTATGGGGCCCACATAGGTGGTGAGATATATTGATATATATCAGACCCCTTAACCCCGTTTTAACACATTATTTTTTATTCTCTTCAGACCCTAGACACCTAAAGCACTCTCTTAAGGTTCTCTCATGATCCAAGACCCAAACAAAGGGCAAACAACATAAATCAAGTGTCAGTAATCCCGTGGCGCTAGTAAGTTTCTTGTTCTTCTTGTTGTTGCTGATTTTTCTGTTGTTCCAGCTCGTGTGGGAGGTTGTTTAAAGTTGTTTTATGTTCTGTAAAATACTCTCAAGTTTTTAATATCAACCCTAGGTGATTTCAAGTCTTCTAAAGTGATTCTAGTGCCGAAAAACCCTAATTGATTGCTAGTTTCGCTTCCTTGTTCTTGTGGCAGTATTGGAAGGATATTTCGTGGTGAATTAAGGTCAAATTAGAGTTATTATATCTTTTTAAAGGTATGGAACCTCTTACTCTACATGTATTTAAGATTATCCAAATTGCGTCTAAGTCGTTGAAGCCAGAACTTGTGAGTTATCTATCGAAAGGCTTGTTAGTAATGTTGTTGGTTGGTGGACTGTTTTGGGAGGCTTAATATGATTATTATTAATTTTTTCTTGGGCTGTTTCGTGATTGTTTTAACTTGTGGGAAGTCATATAAATAGGGGAGGTGCTGTCGGTTTCATCATAGAATAGGTTGCGGTCGATGTATAATAGTTTCGACGCTCAAACGATAATGATAGTATCATTTCTCTTGTTGTAGAATAAGGAGTCATGACATTCGCATAACTTGAGGTTGGAAGTATATACAAGGTATGTGAGGCTATCCCTTTCCTTCTTTTGCACGACTTTGATTGTACATATTGTAATGAACGAGCTTCCAAAGATATTCCACTCTTAGAAGCTAGTAGTACTTACATTGTTTCCCTTCTTATGGAATGATTGATGTTGATGTTACTTCTCTTATTCTTATGTTATCAATGTTGTTGGTACTTCCTGATTCTTATAAGATTCTTGATGAAGAGTTAGTCCTAATAACGTGTACAGAGGATCGACCTTACGTCACTCCGAAAGGTTCAAAATGTGATTCCAATGAGTCCAGCATGCATCATATATATGTATCTATTTTACTCTACCAACCCGCGCTATAGTCGGCCGGGTACGGAACCTATTGTGCAACCATTGATCAGTTGGGTTTTATCGAGCTCCACGTGGTCGGGTATGATTCTACCGAGCCTTATGAACGCGGGGTATGTTTTTACCGAGCCTATTATGGCCGGGTACGATATGATGATGATGATGCCCACAGAGGCATACGTTTTTAAAAATTTATGTATATACATATATGCATCATGAATTTCATGTCAGTATCCCTCAGAGGTACTCAGATGTTACAGGTTGTATATTCTCTATCCTTGTCTACATTACTGTAATTATTTATGCTTTCTTGCCTTACATACTCAGTACTTTATTCGTACTGATGTCCCTTTTATTTGTGGACGCTACATGTCACGTTGCAAGTCCTGTTAGACAGGTAGGCGAAGCTCCCCCACCACATTTGGCTGCCCAGTTCAGTGGTTATTGGCGAGATCCCTTCTCCAGACTTGCTTTGGTCTTGGTATGCACTTTTGTTATAGGCATTATGGGTATGTCGGGGCCCTGTTTCAGCAATGTTGCAGCACTTATGTTCCTTTAGAGGCTCATAGATAGGTGTCGACTCATGTATAGTTGGGATTGCCTTGTCACCTGATTTTTGTTGTATAGTCTCTTATGGCAGCATGGCAGCTCGTACCTTATATATAGCTTCATGACAGCCTTGTCGGCCCATGTTACATATGTTCATCCCATTATCTGTCATTGTTGGTTGTTCATGATTTATGTCTACCATTTATGTTGATCTCATTGGCCTTTAAAGATAATAAGAAAGGTTAGATAAAATGTACGTTGGTGCTCGGCAAGTATGGCCCCGATGCTAGTCATGACCCTCCAGTTTGGGTCTTCACGGGAAGCTTAATCAAGGTATGTTGGCTAAACTCCCTCCATAGAATTGGACTCTATGATCTCCGTACAAATTCCATTTATGGTTGTCCAAGTTCCTATTCCCATTATATCAAAGTGCCAAAAATAATTGATGTATCAAATGTTTATCTACCCAAGTCATGTTTTAATTGCTCTAATCATAACATGTTCTCTCTTTGGAAATATTTCAAGTATGGTTGGTTTATAAACCGCTTATGAACTCAATCCATAATTACATTGAAATCATTATGCTCTCCTTTCGTGATAATTTCCAATGTGTTTTGGGCTCTTATGCACTTATGAGTTGAAGATATTATTTTCCCAATGTTTTTAAATGCTCTATGATGATCCATGGTAAGAAAAGGAATGAAAGTATGAATTATGAAATGCGGCCCATCGTGCCAAGAATGAAGAATAACAAGTGTAGCCAAGAGATCCAATGAAATGAAAGATTTTATGAAAGGCTATGAGATGAATATAATTCCCATGATAAATGTTTCTAGGAGTATCGTTAGGTCACCGAGGAAGGGTGGGTTGTAAAGGCCTAAGCCCGAAACTACATGTGTCGGTGTAGGAGATGATTGACGGATAAATTTCCGTTTCTGATTTGTTGAGATTATTCCCCTTGATTGGGATGGATAGCTAGCAAAAACAGCCCGTGACTATTACACCCCATGTTTTTGTACATAAGAGTACATCGTAAGCCAATTGATGTAAGCTCGAAAATAAGATCATCTTTGAAAGTACATAAAGTAAGTTAATCATGTTACCTTGGAGGTTACAAATAATTAAGATCATGAATTGCAAGTACCAAGAGGGTTGGAAGGTTTAGAAGCTAAATGAATCGAAGAAAATAAGTTTCGTCGAAAGTCGACAAGTTGGGAATGTTATAACCCGTACTTTTGGGGTGATACTAGGGTGCTTAACATGAAAGGAGGTAATTTATGAGGTATTTTAGTCCTATTATATTCGTGTGTTAAGTTTTAGATTCAAACGATTTATGAAACAAAAGTCGACAAAAGTTGCCGCAAGTTACCTTCATAATTTTACTTAAAATTTAGGTCTAATGTTACTGAGATTTTCTCTCAATGTGCTGGAAATTACAGGCTGATCCATCAACTAAATTGAATATATACGATTCTAGTTTCCAAAGCATTGAACCATTCATCTATACGATGTTGGAGTAGAGAGATATTCGCGTTTTTGCGAGACTGTACAAGCAGCTCTCTTTGAGACCCACAAGATCGATTGAGGACTATCTTGATATATAAAGTTGTACCTTTCATATCTAAGCCTCATTTCGACCCAAATCAGACCAAAAACTATCTCCAGACCTCCTAAACATATCCTTAGGCTTCTGAAGAAAGTCCATCATCCGCAACTCAAAATAAAAAAGCGAACACATCAACGCGATCCTTACGACATAGGTAAGACTTTGTTGTCCTCCTTTCTCCTTATAACTCGAGTTTTGGAAAGAGATTTGTGGCTAAGGATATTTTCACCTTTCTATCTTATCTATACAATCATAATTCAGGGTGTGTATCAAAGAGAACAAGGTTTGGAAGCAAGAACAGAAGAAGTATATAGGGTTTTCGTTTCGTTTTCAGCATGATTTGGTTTAGCTATGTTCTAGCGTTTCTTCTTGATCCTTTAAGAATTGTTCCAGGAAAATTTCAGCTTGTATGTATCCTTGTATAGTGTTCAATTCCATATCTGATATATGGAAGAAACGAGTTTAGGTTGGAAGTTCAAAACACAACAAAACCAAAAATGGGAGAATCGCCCATTTGGCCTATGCCATTCGGACTTCCGTTTGTTCCATTCCTTTGATGTTTTTATGTATACCTAACCCCCCCATGTGATATTAATTGCTTCATTTAAGATTATATAAGCTTAATTATCATGTGTTCATATTTAGATTATTCCTAAATCATATTTATACTTTCATGTCACAAGTTAGCCACACTATGATTCAACATGACATTCACAATTCCGTTTTGTCGATTGTTTGACACCATTGCGGATAATTGGATCTCATTTAGTTTGATGTTATCATCTTGGCCGAGTATCCATTTCCGTGTATATTGTGGTGCTTGCTATTATTTTTGGGGATCATCCAGTTTTAGGGGAAACTCTACCAAAATTTTTGAAAATTCGAAGAGTTTGACAAATCTTGAGTTCGTTAGTTCTAAATTAATTCTAGAGGGATCCTAATAAGTTAATTAACCTTAGTATCTCATGTACATACGCGGTTTATCCCTAAAATGGGGATAGGCTCCTCCGTCCAACTTATGGTCCACGAGCGTCTGATTACGTTTGTGATTCCATTTATAGTTTCCTTCATGATCTCTTGAGTCCATATGATGCTGCCACATGTGTTAGGCCTCATACATGCTTACATTGACTATGTTGGGAGATACAGCCCATAACACGAGCGAGGCCTATTAGTTATATGTTGGGGGAGATAAACCATAACACCAGCTGGGCCTATTGACTATATATTTACCTGCTGAGGAGATATATCACATAACGCCAGTCAAGCATGTTATGTATGCGTATATAGCTACAGTTTGCATTGCATGACTATACATGACGCTAGTTCAGTTGTACAGTTACCTGATTGGGGGAAAATAGCCCATAACACCAGACAGGTACTAGTTCAGATAATTTGTTCAGTTTTAGCAGAGTTTCAGTTTAAACTTCGGTTCAATTCCAGATTAGTTGCTAGTTCAGACTCTTGTTTAGCTTTCAGCTTATATTCAGATTTTGAGCTTATAGTCATACGTTAGCATGCTTTACATATGCTTTCCATCCTATATACTTTGTACATATCGTACTCACGTCCTTTCCGGGACGCTGCATTTCATGTCGTGCAAGTACAGATAGATCAGTGCTTGAGCCACATCAAAAGGCTATCCACCAGGTGTTGGAGTCATTTCATTTACTCACAGAGTTGCTTATCTTTGGGCGGGTGTACAGTCAACTAGTTTGGATATGACGGGGCCCCGTTCCATCCAGTACTTGTTCAATTCAGAGGTCTGTAGATATGCACTTATGCAGTTAGTATGTTTATATGTCAGCTTGTGTTAGCCTTGTTGACTTTCCAGATTGTACAGTTCTTATTAGCTATGCTTATATTTGTTCAGTTTATCAGTTATATTCATGATTAGTAGATTATCATTAGGTTTAGTGATGATCGACACTTAGTGTCGGTTATCCGTCACGGCACTAGGCTGGGTCATAGCAGTGACCATGCTGGGCAGATTGTTATATTGAGCCTGTGATCACGCTGGGCGGATTGTGATACTGGCAGAGGAGTTGTCCGTGCGGTTGTGACTGATAAAGTGGGCACGAGGTGCCATGTGTATATGATTCGTGATTTGAGAGTCGTGATTTGTGATTATGAGGTGTGGTACCTCGGGGTGATTCTTGTTGTAAATCTTGTGTCAGAACGATTTGATGAATAGAACTATCATTGCTTTTTCCTTAATTGCTTTCACTTGTATTTTATCTGTGCTTTGATTATTTTTGTTTTTTAATCACATTTTTACCCTTCATTGCCATTTATTTACTTTGCTTTTTCGTTGTTAGTTTTATATTGATATTTCGTACAGGTTATTTGACCATTGAGTGTCTTGACTTGACCTCGTCACTATTGCATTGAGGTTAGTCTTGATACTTACTGGGTACCGATTGTGGTGTACTCATACTACACTTCTGCATATTTTTGTGTAGATCCAGGTACCTCAGAGCAAGTTGGGCATTGGCGAGCTATTTGTCAGAGTTGTTGTGGAAATTTCAAGGTATACTTGCATGTCTGCTCGCAGGCCTCGGAGTCACCTTCTATCGATTCTTGCTAATGTTTATTTTAATTCCAAACAGTGATATATTTCTAGTGCACTCTCAGTAGAGCTTTTGACTCCGTACTACCAGTTTTGGGAAAATGTATAACTATGATCGTTTTAGCTATGTAAGTCATTTACTGGTTTATATTTAATTGTTTAAATCTATTAATAACTCAGCATGTGTTAGGATTACCTAGTTCTAGGGACTAGGTGCCATCACGATCTTTAAGGTGGGATTTTGGATCGTAACAATAAATTTCAAAAGTAGTATAAATAAGTAAAAACCTTTCTTATAATTGCAATGATCGATCCTCTTTGTTGTTCCATCTTCTTTGATCTGCATGCTTACTATATGCAACTAATTACCTTTTAAAGTTATTTCTTTAAAAGACGTGTAAAGGTTACAGTGGAAAGTGACAAATGTTAATACTACAAGTTAATACATTGTGCTTACTCTGTTAGGGTTTCTAAATCAAATACAAAACTCATGGATCAAAATTTTAATAAGGCATATGAGGATTTATGTGGGGCAATATTTTTTTGTTACAAAATTAGCTAAACAGAGTCAAATTGATCAATTTTAAGAACTTTCATTTTCCTTTAATTTTTATTTTATAAGTCAGACATATTTTTAATAATATTTACGTCATTTTTTCCAGAACATATTACTTCGTATATTAACCAATTTGACTGAGCACGGAGATTAAGAAAAAGTGAGACTTTTAAAACTTGTTGTCCTACACAAGTCATAATATTTATGTGGCTATAAAAGCTTCTCGTTGAAGGTAGAATTGAGAGTTTAAGTTAATTACTTTTAAATTTAGCAAGAGAACATTCTTTTTGAAACGAACTAAAAATAAAATAGATTCACATAAACTGAAACAGAGTAAGTATAACAAGCGCGACACGCGTAGTGTAAGATTGAAATATTTTGAGATCCAAAGCCTAACTAGTTATGCAAGATTGACTGCCTTGACATCTTACTACAGACTACTCTTAATTTTGTTGATATCAAGTCAGATGCATGTTCTAACTCATCCGTAGGTCCTTCAAAAGATGTCTAGCCCAGTGCTCATACTTGTCAAAATATAATTTATATCCATACTATAGTAAAAGTACGAAGATGCTTAGCGAAATATCGTTCGTATTTTTTATCTTTTAAAAATAAATTTTACATTGAATAAATCGTAATTGAAATTATTTTTTTAATATTTAAGATTTTCAAAACAGCTAAAACTTGATTATAAATCTTTTATTATTTGAACTATTAGGTCAAAAGTCCTAATTTATAGGAGTTTGGTATCAGTTAAGATTTTGTATTCACTCAAACTAATTAAACCACGCTTTTAGTCAAGGACCCACTATTCAACATTATACGTTTTTACTTACCTTATTCACGAATCATTTAATAAGAAATAATTATTCATCGCAAGTATTTTTCTTCCGTTTAAGCCATTCTTTTCTATAATCAAGATATGACATAATAAGATTTACTATTTGACACACTTAGCATAGGTTGCTCAAACTTTGAAAGGATAAAATTAAATCTTACTTATTAAACTATGTTGGAAGTCTAAATATTTAGGACTTTTAAATAAATAAATATTTCAAATGCCTTATATAAATTATATTTTTATTTAAACAATGTAAAGTAACTGTATTAATTCCATATTACCTTTGATTATATATATGACCTGTAATGTATATATTTGAACTACTTCCTACTCAAACAATATTTTTTCAATTTACTGTTTTTTTGTATAAGGTTTAAAAACTACACTCAATAATTAGAATAAATAACTTGGAAAATATATAACAATTTAAGAGAGGGAGAGGTAGAGGAGAGATATAATGGTTGGCAAGAATTTATAATACTAATGATTAAACATAAAATTTAAGTCAAATATCAAATCAATTTCTTTAACGCTTTAGGAATTGAATTCTTATTCGATATAATTATAACAACATTTAAATATTTACTACACATGGTTTTGAAAAATTACAACAATATCATTTAAACATGTTTGTGTTTTTTGCATAAGTTCACACTTACATAAAATAATATATTATATGGAATGCCATGCACTATGGTGAAATGATTGCTTTTAAATAAAATATAAAATAACAGGTACCAAATTGTTAAATGATGATAATTTATAAGTAAAGACAAGATTTTGAAAAATATATCAAATATTTTGAAAAGAAAAAGAATTTGTATACTCTTTTATTTACAAAGAAAAAAAAAACAATAAACAAAATAAAGTGAATTGATAAAGGGTTAATGCACATTAGCTTTCCTATATGCACAATGCATCAAATTAATATCATATACTCATGAAAAAAAGTTTAAATTTCATTCGTTTGGAGATGTTATATTATTCACATCAAACATCAGAAAAAAAAAAAGAAAAAAAGTTTAATGAAAGAAGCTACCCAAAAACTTTCAGTTGAATACTTGAGAAATAAAGAAATCCTATAGTTTCTTGTGGTGTAAGAACTATCGGGAGGGAGAAAGAAAATAAATTTATTTGGCGGGCGAATAAAAATATATTTTTTTAATTGTATAGTCATTAATATATAGGTACACAAGCGGCCTAAAACTAGAATTTGCACAAACACTACAAAAAGAAAGACTACTCCAAATATTGTGTTTACAGCAAGTAAATACTGAAACAAACCGGAGGAAAAATTACTAAATGGATTCATACACCAGACATGATTAACATTTATTATTTTCAAGAACTCTCAATTTTTTGTTTATTTTTATTTTATAACGCAAAACTATTTTGAATATTAGTTATGTTGTTCTTAAGAAGTTAGTTATATTATTGATAAAGGTACACGCCCAAAGCGTGTACCCTAAGACTAGTAAAATAAAAAACTAAAAGCAGAGTTGTAGTTCAGAGGCTTCACAAAACCCTAGAAAAGAACAATACCTTCCATCTAAATTTAGATTCCTAAGTAAATAAATATTAACAGAAGCTTAATAAGAAACTAATTATATATAGCACTAAAATATCCTACAGAAATAATAGCATTCGGCATGATCTTATTTATCTCCTAATCAACACATCAGGGAAAAAAGGCGTTCAATGGAAAAATAATATTCATCCATCAGGGAAAAAAGGCAGGGCCACTGCTGACAGGCATACCTTACTATAGCATTCAGTTAAGGATTCTCAAGGAGAATTTTTTAAACAATCTGATGCAGTAGTAACTAGACATTTGCCATGGGAGGCTCAAGAGTCAATGTATCACTCTCTCTCTCAGTCTCTGCCTTCTTTTTGGGTGAGAAAGGATGCAGAAGACATCGTGCAAAACGGCTCAACGGATCCTGCAAACCTTGCATCTTATAGTGCCCAAACCGCCAATCTCTTTTTACATAATGTCGCCATATGGGCTCATCAAGGCCTCCTGAGAAACGAACAGATCATTAGCAATGAGTAAAGCCATTTGTCTTGTAGAATGCTATCCAGCAAGTGTAAAACATCAGAAATCCCTCATATGAAAGTTATATATGACTAGATCAACAGACAAATGGAACTACCGAGCAGTGGCACCAAATTAGCATCCGGAGGATCCATCATGACGTAGCTTCTTTTAGATTCAAAATTGCAGTATGTCTACTCTAGATCTAAAATTTGGCCCAATTATGCCTTTTATTTAGATTTCCAAGGAGATATAGATCAAAATTTTGATTAAAATCTTGAATTGTCTGGAACCTGTTCAGGCCAAAAGTAGACTTGACTTTTCTGTATTACCTGCATACATTAAGCAATATTTATTCACTGATCGATAGAATGGTCTCTTTTTTCCCTCGTTAGCGGCAGTTTGGAGCTCACCCCAAACACGTTCCCTGTCTTCCCACATTATTTTTCCAGATGCTACGATCTGAAAATCATGACGTCAGCAAAATTATCAAGAAGAATACAAGGAGATATCAGAAAGAAGGGTTACCTTTGAAAATAACTTGTATGAAGGACGTGGAATCCGAGCAAGATTATTGGCACGATCAACTGCTACAAGTCCAAACTTGGGACCATACCCATCCGCCCATTCCCAGTTATCAGAGATAGTCCAAAACAAGTACCCAAGCACACGAACACCCTGAATTAATAAAAAGAAGCAAAGTCCACATTACCAATCAAATAAAGTTGGTGAAGTCTTGGAATATATTAAGATATGAAGTCCAAAGAGTCAAAACCATTATCATGGCTGCATAAGTTGCAAGCAGATGTTCCAACAAGTATGGTTTTCTAATCAAGTCCGTTTCATCAGAAACACCATTTTCAGTGATTACAAAGGGAAGATTAAGATGTTTGTATCTTTCATTAAATTGGAGCAACACACGGAACAAGCCATCAGGATAGACTCCACGCCCAGATTCACTGTACTCATCTGTCTCCACTAGTTTCAACCCTGCCCCACAAATGACTTCCTGCTCAAGTCAAAGAAGCACAGAGTTTAATGTCAAAAAAATGAGGCAATAGAAAAGCAGAACAAGAGTTTTTCCATTTGAACTTTGTCCAAACACTCCAATACCTGTCCATAGTAATTGATTCCAATGTAATCCATCTTGTCGGAAATACTATCCAGAAAAGCAAAATGAGTCAAAGAATTGGCAAGTGAAACAGCAGCGATGTCAAATAGTCCATATGGACGCATAAATGAGACATGGTGAGCTACTCCAACAATGGCCCTCGCTGGTTTGCTGAGTAACATAAGTCAAGAACAAACAAATGAAATCAAGACTGATGAAGGGCAAAAGAAAATCAAGATAGAACGCACAGTAGTATTAAATTAAAATGTTCCAAATGATCACATGCACAAGGGCTGCATGCTGCTAAACCTAAGTTCAACTGTGCTGAAATAGGACTCAATTTCCTGACGAAGTACTAAGGAATAAATGAAGAAGCGATACTACAGCTTAACAAAGCATGTCTTTGCAACTTTAGGTATTCAAAATATTTCAAGTTTCTCTATGGTTTCCATTTGGAAGTTATGGACCGGAATGGCCTGAAATGAGCTATTAATTTGAAGTAGGACAATATTGCTTTCCAGATAGTATGTGCAACCTTTCAATCCATTTGCTAAAATGTTTAGGATCTATTTGTCAAGAACATGTTACTTTTATGCCTGGAAATACCAGAAAGAACCCTGTTCCATATTTGTAACAAAAATGTCACTTTCCTTCAAATTGAGGATTTAGTAGCAGACTTCTCTATCACAAAAATAAATCACCTAAAGATATCCCTAAAATTTAAACTGAAGTTGCACCAACACTTGAGTAGTTCACGTCTCAAACACAAGACTCCTGCCAAACGCTCTTGTACATCATATTCACTTTTAGCACAATGTTCACTTTTCAAAGGCTCAGCATGTATTTGCTTCTTTATTTTTATTTTTTTCATTTTGATCGTTGTGAATAAATTGTTGTAGAACTGTCATTGCACTAAATTGAATAATTATTTCCTAAACTGTAATTTTCATTATTTATAGTCGCTTAAAGACGCTCATCTTTTTAAGATTTTAACTTTTTATTGATGAACTTTAGGTGGGCCTATTTCTTTTACTGAAATCACTGTCCATGGCCTGTGCAGTATGCATTTTGGCAAATATGTTGTCTTTCCTACACTGCCATTTGGATGTTATAGCCATGTCAATGCTTACACCAGGACTTGTTGCAAGCTAGCCGGGGAAGAATGAAGTTTGTGCAAAGCCTTAGGTACTTGTTTGATCAACCACGCTGATGGCTTGAATATTCACTAATATTTCACCAGTTACTAATTCCGTATTATTACAGTAGACCTCCTTCACCACGACATTATGGTTCAGCCTCCATGCTTGCTCGCATATCATATTGATTTAGCTTTGTTCCAGAAGCTACTGCCTCTTAGGTATGGGAGATAGCTCATGACTGGTATATGTAGTGATGGATCCACATGAGGGGTATGGGTTCACGTGCACCCATGCTCCTCTCGGGCCATGTACTCGAATATACTTACCTTGGGGCACCCAGGCTGATAAAGAGTGTTGTGATACACTGCAAAAAACTGTGGTGCATTGCCAAAAACAATTGTTCTTTTGGTCAGGGAGTGTGACATAAAAGGAAAATATGTTGGTGTTTCTTCTTCTCATGATGATATGATGTATGATGAGATGTACTAAATACAGTACTCCCCTTCTTCCTCTCACTTCATGCAATCACTATATCATATCATCATATCATACCATATCATATTATAAGTGGGAACACCCCTAAGTCAAAAAATTTTACAAATTTACCTTTCAGTCAAATATTACTTCAAAAATATTTTTGTACAAAGAAGTAAATACATATTCTCATAAAAATAAATGAAAAACATTAATTGGAATAAAGACAAACGTAATACCCCTTCATATGGCCAACTTTTACACCCTTTGATCTTCTCTACATTCTAAATTTTATCCATTTTTGGCTTTTTTCCCTTCTTTCTATTTATTTTATCTTATTTTAAGAAAATATTACTAGCCCACCCATTCCTATTCCTTATTGTAAAAGACTTATTGTAGGAATAAATGTCTCAATTATTACTACTCCACTCATTTCTGTTCCTTATTGCAAATGACTTATTGTTGGAATGAATATCTCAATTATTACTCTACTCCTTCATATTTCATATAGTAAAGAAACTTAACGTCACAATATTTGCTACTCCAACCTTTCATACTCCCTTCATTACGAATGAGAATATATTAAAATGGTATCCATACGGTTCACAATCCTTACTGTCTGGCTGGTACTTGCTATGAGAATGAGATGCAAAACAAAAGCAAACGAGTACCCTTCTAGCGTTCTAGCTTACTGGAGTATTAAGGTTCTTGAACTGAAAATCGTGAGTATATGCATTCAGTTGAATGTAAATGAATGAATCTAGATCGATTACTTCTTTAATTTTCTTTTTGATTATGTAATTTTCTGCTAAGTTAAGTCGCCATACAAGGCTAGATTGATGTTATATGTGTAACATATGCCAGATAAAATGGGATCTTGAAGATGGGCGACGAGATGAGGTCATAAATTTAGGCTTAAATAAGGAACTCTTTACCCAGATAGACATGAACTGTAAGCAGGATCAAAGGTTAATTGCACTTGAGCTTTAGCTTCTTTGTGACGACCCGATAGGTCATTTTGTGTGCTAGCCTTCCGTGTTCCGAGACCTCTATTAGCTCAATCTGATGTTTCTTGATTTTCGTGCGTGGTCCGTGTCGTTCTCCGGAAAGTTTTTAAGTAAAAATTTGAAGAAAAAGTGCTTTTAGGCTTAAAATGGGACTTGATTTGACCACGCTCAACATTCGTCGTAAATGACCTCGGTGCGGTATTTTGACGATTCCGGTAGGTTCTTATGATTATTTTGGACTTGTACGCACGTTTGGTTGGGGTCCGGGTTGACCCGAGCGCATTTCGCCACATTATGTATAAAATTACGAAAATGAGTTTTAAGTTGAAAATTCTTGAGTTTTGATGATCGATTAATGTTATTTTGATAATTTGAGGTAGCGAGCAATTTTGTCGGATATTATTACACTTGTGTGCATGTTTGGTTTGGAGCCCGAGGGGCTCGGATGAGTTTCGGGTGTGTTACGGAAGGGTTTGGGTCATTAAGCAACTGCTGGTGCATTTCAGTTGCTGGTGCCTGTTGCAGATCCTGCAATTGCGAGATCAGGCTCGCTTTTGTGGTCACACGACTGCATTTGCGGAAAGGGCTGGAACTTCGCTTTGGCGAAGAATAGTTCGCAATTGCGAACCAAGCTGAGATTGCATATTTGCGATCTCAGAGTCGCATTTGCGACAAAGTGTCTTGGGATTGAGCTTCGCAATTGCGATAGGGGCAGTTTGCATTTGCGCATAACATGTCGCATTTGCGACTTTGCTACGTCTGATGCACTGATTGCATTTGCTATCAGTGTGTCGCATTTGCGGGCATTGCAATTTCGAACAAGAGTTCGCAAATGCGATACCTCCAGCTGGGTAAAAGAGGGAAAAAATAGGACTTAGCTCATTTTACATCATTTCTCAACCCCAGACACTCCAGAGGCGATTTTTGAAGAATCCTTCTTCCCAAATTCATTCGCAAGCAACTCTAATTCATTTTCTATCAATTCGTATTACTTTTCATGATTTTTTAACATCAAATTTAGGATTTCCATAGTAGAAATTAGGGATTTGGGTAGAATTTAAGTATTTCGTAAAATTGAGATTTAGACCTCAAATAGAGGTCGAATTTCAAAACAAATCACATAACCGGTCTATGGGGTGAATAGGTAATCGGATTTTAGTCCGGATCTTGGATTTTAACCAAGCGGGCTCGGGTTGACTTTTGTTGACTTTTGTTGACTTTTCCAATTTCTTTAAAGATTTAATCTTTTTCGCTCGATAGTAGTTTCTAAAGCTTATTTTGAATTATTTGGACTATATTTGGCTAGATTTGATTGGTTTGGAGGCTAATTCTAAAGAAAAACCCGTGGTTGAGCATTAATTTGGTTGCGGAAAGAGGTAAGTGTCGTGGTTAACCTTGACTTGAGGGAATTAGGACTTGATTGGATTATTTGCTATTTGATTTATGTGTGGGGACGGCATATATGCAAGGTTAAGCATGCAGGTTGGGATATTTATTTATTGTTTTTAATTATTGCATGCTTCATTTAATCCATGTTATTACTTGTTAAATGCTTTAATTGTTACTTGCCTTTACTTGTTAAATTCATGCCTTTATCCATTACATGCCTTAATTACTAATTGTTTCCATGTATTCGTGCCTTTATTTATTGACTGCCTTTACTTGCCTTGTGACTTTGCGTGTTGTTAGATAACCACTTTTATTCCGCTTAATGTCTTTAATTAGGTAATTCTCTTATTGCATTTTATTTGGGAAGCGTCGTAGTTGGTTGTAGTTGTACATTTATATTATTATTGTGTGGGATCGAGTTGCACGCCGCACGGTTATTGGTATTATTGTGTGGGATCGGGTTGAACGCCGCAACGGATATTAGTATAATTGTTTGGGATCGGGTTGCCCGCTGCAACGGTATGTGCACATATGTATTTTGGATCGAGTTGCACGACAACGGAAAGACATGTTATGTATACATATTTGTGGATCGGGTTGCACGCAATAACGGAGAAGATATATTTTATTGTGTTTAACTATTGTTACTGTATCCGTGTTGAATTGAGGAGTTGAGCATATGTGTTATTCTGGGGCCTCTGTTATGTGTTTTCAGTAGCGGTTTTATGTTAAATTCTTGCTTTTCCTCTATTTCTGCTAACTTATATTCACACAGGTTTATAGTGAGTGCCTTGTTATAGCCTCGTCACTATTTTGTTGAGGTTAGGCTCGGCACTTACAGAGTACATGGGGTCGGTTGCACTCATACTACACTTTTGTACTTCTTGTGCAGATTCTGGTGTTGGTCACAGCAACAGCTAATGGAAGCTGGCTCGGATTAGCTTTTCACGGAGACTTCAGGTATAGCTTCACGGCGATCGCAGCCCCTGAAGTCCCCTTCCTTATCTGATTTTACTATTTATTTTGTTTCAAACGGTTGTATTTCATTCAGACATTTGGTTATAGCACTTCTAGTATGGTCATGTACTTGTAACACCAGATTCCGGAATTTGATTAGTCAACGTTTGGAGTTATTATATCTATTTTGAATTTCTACAGCTTTATTTCTTATTAAACTGCTTCCAAATTGGTTTTAAAATGAGTAATTGTGTACTAATGTTGGCTTGCCTAGCAAGTGGATGTCAGGCGCCATCACGGCCCCGCGGTGGGGATTTCGGGTTGTGATATTCCTCCTCCTGTAATAGGTTTATTCCCTCCACATGTTCACGAAGATGTTTCATGATCAAAGGTTAGAGTTTAAAATATATAATGTTGCTTTCACTAATACATAACAAGTAGCATATCATATAGCATAGAGCGTACTCTTAAGTCTTAATTTGTTTGGTAGTTGCATTTGTTTAAGAGACAGTATGAAAGGGTTGAGTATTTCTTTAACAACTCCAAAAAGGTGTTTTGGTCATTAAGAACTTTCCTGGTCTGGCTCTTCAGATAATATAGTCTAATTCGTACTGGTAATTTACTCTATTTTATCTAGGGATAAGTTTACATACTTTTTTTTTGAGTGTGTGTGTATATATTATATAAAAGGGCAGAAGTTTACCCTATATCTGAAGATACAAAGCTTCACGTTTGGTTGGTGTTTAATTTCATGTAAATGCCATTAAATTTCGCTTTTTTCCTTTCACAACAGATTTTTGCAAATATGTATTAAATTCCCTCCATACTTATTCCATGGACTTTCATTTTCCCTTTTCTGGTGTAGGGTTTTAAGCTTTCTTTGCCAATATTTTTTAGTGTCACAAAAAGTCGTTTGGTAACATTAGTATCATTAGTGTTTATTAGGAGTAGTATGTATTGATGCATGCCATTTATTCTAAGGCCACAAAGGAACAAAATATGCAAGGCCTACTGCTAGGGAGCCAAAGCCATTATTTCCTTAACCAACTTACAAGTTTGATCATATTGACAACATCCTTTGGCCTAAGAAAGTTTTTGTATAGAAATGTACTTCAAGATTATTGAGAGTATATTGGTATTGGACACTTCAATGTCTTTTGTGTGTGTGTGTGTATATATAATCTTGATCTATAGAGAGGTAGTGTGGCACCCTTTCTTACTCCAAGCAATGTATTTATCTTTTCTCTCTCTTCTTTGTAAACCCCTTTACTCTTATTTTCCCTGTGTTTTCCTAATTGGAGGATTAATCTTATTCTCTGTGTTTTCCTAATTGGAGGATTAATCTTATTCTACCTTATTTATTGAGTTTTATTAATATTAATATCTAATTGTTAATTTCATCAGCCACAAAAACCCGTTTGATTTATTTGTTACTCAAAAGTATGTTTCCATAATCTCATGTGATTATTCAAAATCGTATAAAAAATAACTCGGAATACACGTGCAATGCACTTGTCTAGAAACTAGTAGGTTAAAAGTTAGGTAAAATCCTATTCGTTAAATAAAAATTTATCTCCTAATAGAGTGGAATATTGATTGAGTTTGCTTCAATTGGTTCTAAAGAATTATTTTCTCTTTGAACTTCCTCTTCTTCAGTCAGTAATTGACATTTTATTAATCTATACACATATACTTAGTAACTAGTTTCACAATTTAGCATATATATTTAACTTAAGAGATTTATGCGTGATTTTTCTTTCAAATACTAGATAAATCTCCAAAAAAAATTTAGAGTAAAATTTTTGGATTAACATCTAGTATCACCAAATAAAGATAAAATACAAAGTAATATCTAGATATTACCTGATAAATTAAATTCAAATTGCATTTAATAGATGTAGGATTATTTTCTTATACAATAAGATTAATCAAAGTTGATACTGGTTATAAAATTCCCAAAAAACAAAAAAAGTTTCTCATCTTTCTTTCTCCGATTGCCTAGTACCTTTCCATTGTTCTGATTATCGATACGGCCATTTTCATTTATTTTTCTGATTCATAGGTTGATGGCACTGTCTTCCTGAGGTATGTGGTAGTATTGTTCCATTGCCTCTTTTTCATCTCCTTGTGCCGAGGGTCTTTCGGAAACAGCTTCTCTACTCCCCGGGGTAGGGGTAAGGTCTGCGTACACACAACCTTCCCAGACCCCACACGTGGGATTATATTGGGTTGTTGTTGTTGTTGTTGTTATAACTTTCTTTCTTCGAAGTCTAATCCCTATATGCTATAGTATCCCTCTATGATCTTGAATCACATCCTTGGTCTTATCGTTACGTGTGATACTGATAGTATCAACTAACTACAGTTGCTATCACCATCAAATTCCATGTAATCAGATGGCATCTATGTTAAAGGTAGTGTAGGCTCACTAATCCTCTTGAAGCCTGGATCTGCCTCTGGGTATATGGAGCTCTTTAATGTAGTGGTGTAGTACATATCTCAATAACATCTTTCCAATCTCACAATAAATTTTTTTTTTTTTTTTTGGATCAGTCCAATCTCACAATAATTCCTCTTCGGAAGAAAAAAATAATACTAACAACAAACTCTAAAACAGTAGAAAGAAAATAAATCAAATAACAAACTTGAAGTCACTGAAATGCCTCTAAACATGATGGGGAAATGAAGATCTCATTGTACCATGGAGTGAAAAGAGAAAGAGAAGTACATGGAGTAGCTGGATACCTCTTTTCATGGATATAATCGTATGCCTTTGAATGCGCAATTGCTATCCAGTTCATGGCCTGATTGAAGACACCAGTAGGTAAAGCAGAAGTAGCAACCTCCAGCATATCAGGATTACCACCAGGCCAGGCACCAGCACAGTAAGTGAGCATACAAAAGACATGAGGCTCGTTAAAAGTGACCCAATAGTCCACTATATCTGCAACAGAGTCAACAACAAGCCTGTAACAATGGAGCACATATCTATTAGTAACAGGAGAGTATCACTTGCAAGCCCATTGCAGTGTTAAACATGAACTGCATAATTATGCTGGTTGACGACATGTGATTGTCCATAATTGCTACCAAATAGTACATCATATTTAGATAGTTGATTGGCAGCCTAAGGATATAGGAGTAAAGAACAAGTATCAAGTACCTATAATTTAAGCTACATGATGGGGTGATTATCTGATATATATATATATATATACATACACACACACATATATGAGCCTGATCCCACAGCCTCTCTACCTCACACAAGGTCTGCGTACACTTCACCCTCCCCAAAACTCACTTGTGGGATTACACTGGGTATGATGTTGTTGTTGTTGTTGTTGTTGTATATGAGCCCAACCCCGAAGAACTAAAATATACAGTAACCAAACCTGGTAAACTCCATGAAATAGTCAACTGTCTTTTCCATTTTCCATCCCCCATATTCTCCTGCCCATGGTGGTAGAGAGTGATGAAACAATGTCAGCATGACCTTCATCCCATAGAATCGGACCCTATTAATGATCCATTTATATCGCTCCAACGCCGCAAAATTGACCTATAGGATATATCAAGTAACTTAATATGCCTTAGGAGTATGTAAAGCATATTCACCACATTACTTTAACCATGTGAACTTCATACTCCCAATCCCCCTCCCCAAAATAATATGAAAATATAATTCCTGATTTTGCATTGACACCAAAAATGAAAAAGATAAAAATCAAAAAGTATATTCTTTAGTGTAAGGTGGGAGAACACGTGAGGGCTACCTCTCACTCCAGATTTAGAAAAGTGAAAAAGAGAGGCTCTATTATTAAAGTACCAGCAAGTCCACATAAATCTGGTGTTATATTACTTTGGGTAGAAGATATGGTCTTCTTAGGGGGAAATAAATTTTGGAAAACCAAACCAAAGGCTGATATGAAATTCGGAACAGAGGAAACAAATTTTACAATAGCCTGAAATTGGTGATACTTAGCACAGGTGATGTTTACATCAAATCTGTTTCCATAACGTCCAAAACGGCATGCTTCTATTGATACAGAAGTAGGTTATATTTATGGGCTAAAGTGAGCTTTAGAAATCAAGGAGTCAATACGATTTGTAAGAATGGTTAACATACAGAAAACAATAACAATATAAAAGTAGACTAATGCATTTCATTGTTAAGTTCTTACCGTTTCTTTAAATCCACTGAGTGGCTCTTCAGGCATGATCCTGGACCAATCTACTCCCATTCGAAAGACTTGAACACCAGTATCTTTAGCTAATTTCAGTTCAGTGTCAGGATCAGACCAAAACCTTAGCCTTTCCTCCCTGAGACAATCCCAAATATTCAACAAGTCAAAGCAAATAAGTGGATAACGGGTTTGTTGATATTTAATATCAGGTTATCGAGACTTCACAAATTCAGAGAGAATAGCTTTACGAGTTTAGTTTAGTTAGAGTTCAGCATGCTATGCACCCATAATTTCTGAGACTTCAATAAAAATGTCTAAGCCGAACCACAGAACTTACGGGTGTGGGACGTTATGCCAGGCAGCAACATTATGATCACACCGCTCAGTTGGAGTTGGCTCTTCCACTTCTACGTACTTCTCAAATCCTCTTATTTGTGCCTCGATGGCTATCTTGAGGGACTTTTTCCTCTTTATTGTCTTGGTAGCTTCTCTCTGAGTTAAGGGGGCTTGCTGAGATCCACCATCACCTGTAGCAGAGGCCATAATAGCATCTGCTGGTTGAGGGCGTGGGTGTTGATGTGATTCTGACCGGTCGCAGGAAGTATTTTCGGCAAACTGGAGCCAAGCATCATCGAGCCTGTCTTCAACATGTGCAGGTGCTGTAGCCAATCCAAAAAAGAATCCTTTCTCCCCTTCTAGATAGTATTGCCGAGAGGTCAAACCACAAACTCACACATATACAGATATTCGATAATTATGTTAATTTCTTGTGGACAATCATATGCATCTATGTGAAGGCATGAACCATATAACTGCAGCAAGAGTTGTATAACTGAAAAGAGAAACATATTTACAGCATTAAACTGTATGATAACATAATACACCCCTCGAGCATTCTATGGGGAAACCACGGATTATTGAATACTGATGTAATGTTAGTTGCAGCACACACTAACTTAATCTAACTTCACATAAGAACGATATCAGCATGTATCGGTCACAAAAATCGAATTGAAACCCTAGAATATGGGGGATGCCAGTGTAGGGTGAATAAGAGTTTTAGGAAGGTGGATATTCAGGTAAGGCTCATCAACCTTCCTCTTTTTCTTTTCAGGGATAAGGGACCATCCACCTTTCTATCCAGACTTTAAGTAAGCATAAGCTAAAATAAGATCTTGCTTCAACAATGATTAGACCAAATGAAGTTCATTTAACTTACTGACGAAGTTAATTTATATCAAGTGACCATCCAAAATGGAATAACGTACTCGCTCAACTTGTACATAACATTTTCTCTGTTGAACTAATATATAAACCAAATTCCTTCCATAGCATCTTAAACTCCATGTTCAATCGCACACTTCGATAAAAATGAAACATGTATGGGGTCGGATACGACCGAGCACATAAGAAACACCGGTCTTGTGTTATGATTATCGGTGTAACTTGAGGTCGGTCTCTTGTAGATCGAGACCGGCATTTCGAGAAGGGAAGTTTAAGGTCAGGCGTCATCGGGATAAAGTTCGAAGCCAAGATATTCGAGATAAGGTTGTCGAGACTGGTCTGGGTAAAGCATCTTATGGTAAAAATATCAGATTCGCATAACGGAAGGACCGGAAATCTTGTGACTTGTAAATATCTCAGCGGGAATCACGGCCCAAATCAGCAAGGACGTTGAACCCAATAATTTTAGGGATCTTTTACCCTGTAATTAGGTCTTTTACCTTATATAGGATTCTTTTCTCTTCCTATATAAAGAATTCAACCCTATTGTATACAGGACAGAACATACGATCAATATAACAGTTAGCATATTCTGACTACCTACTTCATAAATACTTGTTTCATTATTGTTCTTTCCGTCGCAGCTAAACTACTCAACTTTGGTGGTTTGTTCTTTCATTTATTTAAATCAACCTTTATTTTTATCATTTACTCTTTAACTGTATCAGGCCAAGTCACGTATCCTTAATACCACGTACAAATTTAATTATTACCATAGTGCAGGGTAAACAAAACAGATAGAGTAGACTAATTGAAAAGTTTTCGATTAGGTTCAAAAGCTAACCAGAGGGATTGACATTGAAGTGAGCAAGAACATCGGCGGAGTCGTCTATGGGAGAGCGAAATTGCTTGAGGTTCTTCTTCCGGTAGACGGAGTAGGAAAAAGCATTGGCGGCAACGGTGACCGTTACTAGGAGTCCAGCGAGCTTCGTCGCCGCCGTGAAAAGAGCAATCACTGACATGGTTAACAATCCAGATGCAGACAGTTGCACCGTGGGGCTGTGTGTGATGAATAGAACCCCTGCGAGCCAATACAAACTCAGTTTGCGTGAAGCATTGTGCTTTCTTTTAAAAATATTTGGAGTCATTCGGAACGCTGATGACGACGGAGCGCAGAGTGATGGCCATCCGTTAAAAGTTCAATATTTTCACTCCACTAACGTTAGACTTTTGGCCAATTGATGCTTTCTTTAAGATCCTGTACCTAATTTTTAAATTCTTAGATGATAAAGTTTTACTTACCACGAAGGTAAAAAAAGAAAAATTAAAATATGTGGTCCTAAAGTTTATAGGATAAAAACTTTGTGGAATTATAATATTATATGATTATAAAAGCTTCTTATTAAGGAAAAAGTTAATAAAATAAAAAGTTTAAAATTAAATTATTTTTAAATATAAAAATGTGTCATTCTTTTTTGAACTGACTAATAAGGAAATGTGTCATTTAAATTGAAACGAATACGGTATATAATTACTAGTGCATTTGTTAGCGTTTCACGCAGTCGTAAAAACCTTATTGGACATACACGATAAAGCTTTTATAACATTTGAATATAGAAAATGTTAAAGATTCTTTTTAGTTTTCAAATCCAAATAGATTATATTTCAAGTTTTATTATTAAAGATCGTAAAAACATAAATAATTAATTGGATGATTTGTTGTAATTTCAATCGACATGAAACAAATAATTCTTTTTGTATATTCAAGCAAACATTAGTCCTATATATTTGTATTGGGTAAAATACTTTTACACGAGTCCGGGTCGGGGCTGACCCAACTAGAAAAAGTCGTAACGGAGGCGTTATAAGACCGAACTAATCCGGTACGGAGATAAGAAGTTGGGCTCGATAGTCGGAGCAATCGGGATAGAATGAATCGATGCGACCGACCGAGAAATGTCAAAGGACCGAAGACCGGTCTCGAACCGCATATCTCGCCTATCACCGGATATTTCGCCAGGAGCATTTATCTCAAGCGTCTTAGCCGTTAGAACGCGATTTGGGGAGATTCTACCCCGAATTTTAGGGGATTTACCCTATAATAAGTTATTTACCTTGTTTATAATTCTGATTGTAGCCTATAAGAGGCAGATTTTGACTCATAGTCAGACACACGAAACATCAATAGAAAAACTCTCTATCTTCTTTGGTTATCTAATACAATTATTGTCACTGCTACAAAGGATTTATATGCTCTCATACTGCCCATCATAATCTACGGTTTCATCGCTTTTTTTCTTATATTACAGTTACTTTCATCACATTATTATTCAGTATCAATTTGGTTTACGATTCCTTAGTACTACGAACAAATTCAATTGTTATCCAATTTTAAGGGTAAACAATATTGATTAAATTACATATATAATAATTTTACCAGATTAGAGTTAAAAAATGTGAGTTCATACTGAAACTAGTAAATCATGTGGTCGAGCAACAATCTTACTAATACATATGGGTTACTCAAGACCAAGGACACTATAAATTGTTAATCTAAGTCCTAGTTTTTTTACATCCAAATGATATAGATGTTCCCCTGGCATTAATTATTGTGTCTTTTATCTCCTCCATGTTTTCTGGTGATGACGGCATCACCTACACTTTAATGAGTCTCTCTTTTAAAATCTGAGTGATCTCTCTCTTTTATATTCGACTTATTAGTTTTTTGATTTATATGCATGCCAATCACAAACTGTAGTTAATCTTCCAAACAAAAGCACTGTAGACCTGTATTAATTTTGAACTCGTAGGTTATAGATATAGTACTACAACACAGAGGCGGATCCAGGATTTGATGGCTTCTGGGTGGGCATCGATCGGTTTGGTTCGATTTAGAATATTATTGGTTCGGTATATCGATTATCGGTTTATAAATATGCTAAACCAATAACCGAACCAATAAGATATCGGTTATCGGGTATCGGTTAGTCAGTTATAGATCCTTATTGGTTCGCTAATATGGTTTACCCTATAAGAATCAAAAACATCCAAAAGTTTCATATTTTTATTATAGAAATCGTGATCATATTGTTAAGAGAAAGGAACTGAATTTTTGTTCTTAAGAGGGATTAAATGTCAACTTTAGAAAAGAAAACTTTCTTTGCATTTGAAAATCCCAATGAGTGATCTCAATTTTCAAAGTTATAAGTTAACAGGAGTAAGAAATAAGACATTCAACAATTGAATCTTACTAACAATCTTACTACGGACGGGCATAATTCACAGGAAATAATAAAATTCTAATCTTGTAAATGCTAAAGAACTAGTGCAACAAAAGAAACAAATAGAAAAACTAAAAATTTAAACAATTAGTTCTTTAAAGTTTTAAACTAAAAATCTTAACGGAAGAATTAAGATGAGAAATTCATAAAAGTTTAAAACTTACTCTAAGGATTAACGTCTGAAGAGTAACTGCCGAGAGAATTAAGAGAATGAACGAATGAAGCCATAAGGTGGCTTTATATACTTAGTGGATAAAATTATAATTTTGATAAGCTTATTGGGCTATCTGTTAAACTGTTAATAAAATTGGACAAACCGAGACCCGAACCGATAATCCAATAGTCAAATAACATTAACTCGTTATCGAACTATTTACCCAATAACTTGATATCGATAATCCAATAGTATTTTATCGGTTCGGGCTATCGGTTATACCCGATATATGCCCAGCCCTAAAAGGGTGCCACTTTTTAATGCAAACCTACCATTAGGGAAAGAGATTGAATTAGGGTGTACATTTTGTTGGTTTGATCCATTTTGAAATAATTCGGTTCACTTCGGTTTGGTTCGATCTATTTTGAATTAATTCGATTCGATTTATAAGATTTTTGGTACATAAATAACTATATGACCATCAAACCGAATAAATTATGTCCAATTCGATCTAATTCTCTGGATCTATTGAATGATGTGATTAGATGCACAAAATTCAAATAAAATTTTAAATTATCAAATACACTCCTTATATGTCTATTGATGCCATCATTATACAAGATTTTTGAAATCACGGAAACAATAAAATTATATGGATAAAAGAGAAAATATTAAAATCACATTCAAATAAAATATTGAAGATCTATGCAAAGAAAAAGTAGCAAACATATTATTGAATAAATAACAAAGTGGTTGTACTAAGAAAGAAAATACAAGAAACTAAGAAAAGGAGCAGAAAGTAAAGAAAGAAAAAGGAATAACAAGGATTAGATCCTCAATGTGGAATTTGGAATGTTGGCTTTTAACCATGGCACCTAGGGCCAACATACAACTCCGGATTCCATCCATATAATATATAATGGTTTGTTTGTAAAATATCAAAATATATATATACACGCACAAAATTTTACACGAGTATTCGGGTGACGTACCACCCCAAACCTTCTATAGGTCAGCCCCTGCTACGACACGATACAACACCTATAGCTTTAGATATGTCAGTAAGTAAATTTATTTATATTGCAGTTAGTTTCAAGTCACATTTTAATCAATATAAAATTCACTGTTAATTTTTTTGCTGTTGATTACCACCCTAGCTTAAAACTGCAAAACAACTACTTTTTGGTGAACAATAATAATCATTAGAATGAACAAACAAATTTTATTGGTGTTGATGAACTTGAAAAGGAAAAAATTTAAGTATATTACAAGAATCCACATATTTAAAGGAGTTGGTTTGACTTCATCAAATAGAATGAAAAAGAGAGCGAACTTTTAGTAATAATTCGAAAAAAAAACAATTAGATGAAAAATTTCATTTCCATATGATAGAGAATGTAGAAGAGGATCCTTAACATGATAAATCATACGAATTAGTGGACTTGAAAAAAGGTCGTATATAGCAATATAATGCAAACCTTAAGGAAGACCTAACACAGGCTAATTTAATCAATGAAAGTTAATAGTGGTTGAAGTAAGTTACAAAAATATTGTTTCCTCTAGTTTTTCATTACATAATTTAACATTTTAACTTTTTTTTTTGTTGGTCTGGAATATTTCAACTTTATCTTTTGAATATTACATTTTTTAACTTTGTATATAAATATGTATATTCCCCTTGGAAGTTAAAATTATATTTTTTTAGCTTTTTCGTATATTACAAATGTCAAATAAAAAAAAGAAAGAGAGAAAAGTTGTTAAAAAGAAGTAACGAATGTAACTTAAATGTATGATAGGAGCTAGCATTTACATTTACATTTTCACTTCCTTTCCTTTTGCTATGTTTTATTATTTATTTGATTCTCCAATATAATTTACTCGAGGCAGTTACGCTCCTCTTCCAATGATTATTCTAGGACAAACTCACCTACGAATATAGATAGATAATAGACTTTACTCAGTAAATAAAAATTTCATAAAGAGGAAAAAAGTAAGGGAAAAAGCTGAGTTTCCACACTTATAACAGAACTCACTTTTCTACAAAATCACCATCTTGGTCGATGGATGTAATTTAAAGGTCTTTTAGGCTTTGGTAACGGTTATATTCAAACCAAAGCACGAGGGTGGCACTAGAAATGCGATAGATTCTGGCACAACATGATATGTATACTGGACCACGGTATACCTTTGCATAAAAATATTTTGAGAATTATAATGCAGAAGTATGTTTTACCAAGTTCTGTCATGACAATTCAATGTAAACTGTTGACGTGTCATGAACGACGCAGATTGTAGGTTTGAGTATCCCAGTTGGGTACATAATGTTACTTTGAAAAGAGGAAATAGAGAGCAAACAATACCACCTAAGCTTATCCTCCATTGAACCATCCCACTCAAGATTCGAAAAATCAAGCAGGTGAGTTAAAATGTAAATATAAAAAAATATAGTTATTCCAAAAATCTGCCAATAAAAGCAAATAGGTAAATTACTTGTTTCATTTGATGGGAAAAAACGGCCATTGATAAGGAACATCAGCAAGACCATGTTACTTTTGGCTTCTGAAAAGATTATGTCGACGCTATTGGAGCAATAGGTGCTTCCTGTTACAAACCCATCAGCAGTCACTACCCTGCATAAAGTTACTCAATATAAGAGTAGGGGAAAAATGAAGGAAGATGCAGAGTAGGGGAAAATGAAGGAAGATGCAATTTATAATACATTAAACAAATGGAGGTTATGGATTAGAAAAGCCACAACCCAAAATGCAATTTATATCATATTAAATAATGGGGGTTATGAACTTGAAAAGTCACAACCCTCAATCAAAAGGTGTGAGTTATGGATGTAGATTTTTAAAATAAGATACATGGTTAAAATGAAAGGAAAAAATAAAAAAAGAAAAAGAAAAAAGATACATTGGATTCCTACGCTATGAGAGATGCCACATCATCCTGCCAAGTCCCTCCTTTATATATATA